>WAAB01011844.1:19369-74210 GCA_013389865.1 Piaya cayana | reverse complement strand
TATTTATTATTATTATTAATATTTATAATGGGTGCTCTGATTTTCTGATGGAAGCTAGTGGATGCCTGGTATCTTTCTTTTGTTTAGGGGCCAGCTTAAGAGAAAAATAATGAATATATTATGATGCGTGATGTTAATGTTGTTCACAGAGGTATTAAAAATGATTAACTAGCTGTCTCACTCTCCAAGGAAATTCCCAGTCTAGTTCCAGAAATGACAGTTGTTAGAGCTTCTGTCATGCTGTGGGTTTTGTTATGATATGTAGTTCAATAAAGTCCTTAGGGCTAACAGGTTAGTAAAGCTTAAATCACTGCCCGTTCCTCTACTTTTTTCAGTTCTCTCACCCTGGCAAGAGCGAGAACACCATGGTAGGAGCAGCCATGCAGATCACTTTAATCCTGAAGTACTACTTTTGAACCAGTCACTCCACATTAAATGCTGCACTCATCATGCAGTTACCTGCTTAGAGTAACATAACTCTTTTGTAGTGGTTTCCATTGCTAGTTTTCAGAATAAACAGCACCTGGGAAAATTAGGACTTGCATAACTCCTATAGCATGTCAGTGTCTGTCCTTATTTCTTTGTTCACTGAAGATGTCCTAGATGAAGCCAGAAAATGAGAGGATTGCAGAGGATAGAAGCATGGAAAGTAAATATATATTTATTAACTGATCACAGGGTTGATGAAGATAAACATGCCGAAAGAAAGTAGATATTTATTAACTATTCACTGCTGTAGAAAATTGCCATGAAGTTTGAATAGGCAAGAAGAATGCATTAGTCAAAAATGAACTGTCCTAAGCAGACCTACTGTGGTCCATTATGGACTGATACCTCTGAAAGCTTGGGGATTGTTGGGATTCTTTTTATTTGTCTTGTTTTTCCACAAAATATCCTGCTGACAAAGGTTTGTTTGGGTGAACATAAGGGTAGCATTTTAGTTCAGAGCATAGAAAATCTATTTTTTTAATCCTTTGCGCTCAGTTCAATATTCAGAAGCCATCTCATACTGTACCTCAGCATAAATTGTTTGCTTGTATCCAGGATTATTTCTAATTAAGTTTTCACTTTCTTGTTGGCTTTATTGGGTAATGGTATCTATTATGCTGGGTTTATAGCTCAGAGGCTGTGATCAGCTCACATCTTTATTTAAACTGAATGATAACTTTTATAACAGTTTCTGTAGTGTCTTTGAATGAACTCTGCTCCTTTCCCTGTGTCAGGCGTAACCAATCTTACGCTTCTGTGTTTACCCCTTTATGTAGCAAGCTCAATGTGCCATGAAAATACAGAGCTATAACTTACAAATCCACTAGAATAAGATCTAGCTAGAAGAATATTACTGAACTGCAAAATAACTGCTGAAAATAGTCAACAAGTACTCTTGAGAAGTAGCTGGGGAAAAAGAAAAGCATGCTTCTGAAGTTAGGAACACAGATGCTTGAACTACAGGGCTTTAGGAAAATCTGTTGTTCAAGCTATTCTGCTTTGCATGGGATAATCACCGGTCTAGAAGGCATTAAGAGGATGGAGGTAGCAATGCTGTTCTTATGTATTTAGGATATTTCTCTGTGTATGAAGGAAATCAGGTAAATGAATTAAGGGTGCAAAGCTTTGATCTGTGCAGTCTTGGAGGGGATTGGTGCTTGTTCTCATTTATTCTGAAATAGTTCATAAAAGGAGAAATAGGGAACTCTCATAGCAGGAGTTGGGAATGTGGAAAGTGAGGATGGTTTTTTCACAGCCTTAGAAAGAGCATTGATTTGTGGATCAATGCGGGTGAGAATGAGTTACTACATCTCTCCTCCAACCATATTTTTTGCTTGAAACCTGATGAAAATGACAGCATACATGCTTTCTGATGTCATGAGTCTATGTCAGAGGCACAAACACTCATCTGTTTGGTGAGTGTGGGGTTTGTCTTGGGTGGTTTTGCAGAGATTACTGTGCTCTGTGCCATCACTACTGAATAAATGCACTAAGACTTCCCAAACCAGTAGCTCTGTGAGCTCCTTCTGTGCTTTACTTCACCATTTGCATGATTTCTGAGCTGGAGCTGGGTTATCTTTGTTCTCTTCAGAGACTAAGAAAATCATTTGACCTGTACTGACCAGGCTAACTCAAATCAAGTGCCAACAAGGGCAGCAGCGATAAAGATTTTGAACCACCTCCACCTGTGTCAGGCTGCAGAATATTTTAAATAAGCATGGCGTGAATACCAAAAACATTTGGCCTCACTTGGATGAGTGCAGAAACAGTTTCTGCTAGTGAGCAGGTGGCGGGAAAGGTCTTTAAGATCTGTATGTTCAGTTTGGATAACTGAGATCACTTATGGACACTGCCCTTTACCCTCTCTTGAAGCTTGTTGTATTACTACTGTCCTTTGTCCTAAGCTGCAGATTTAATGAGAGAAAACGTGCAGTAATTTAGTGACGTATTACCCAAATCTTATCTCCAAATGTGGAACTTGTGCGAACCATGTGTGAATAAGTTAATTTCTAACAGCAAAGCAAAGGTACTGTAGCTTAGTGGACCACTGAAAAGTAGCGCAAAGGTTGGTGACACTACATTGAGATGTATGCTTTAAACAATAGGTTTATCCCTTGGGTTTCTTGGGGAAAAAAAAGGTAATTTTTGTCAATTTGATGTTCTGCAGAAGTAATCTGAATGTTTCTGTTAAGCCAATTATAACTTTTAATGCCTCTTCAGTGTGTGACTTTTGGTCAGACAATAATGCATCTGCCACTGCTCAAATTCTTCAATTATTCTATTTAAATGTTCATTTTACTGATGGATATTGTGGTTTAAAAAGTGTATGCTTACTAAGCAGTAAAAATCTTATTTCTGTGTAGTATATTCTGGCCATTGAATTCACCTGATAGATTTTCAGAGAAAGAGTTGATCCCATTGCAGATATTATTATGGTTCCCGATGTTTGGCTTAAAATACATTCTATGTCCATTTTAACTCTTTAATTTGTACCCCTCGTATCCTTGAATCAGAGAACCTGTCAACTACGTGGCTGCTGCTGGAGTCCCCTGAGTGATGTCAGTGTACCCTGGTGTTTCTACTCTTCAAACCATGGGTATAAAGTGGATGGGTCAATACGATCAACTCAGGCAGGTAAGACGAAGGCTGAGCTCCCCAGTTTATGCAGATGCCAATATGCAATTCAAGACAATAACATTGCAATATGTGTTTTTTTCCCCAAGGATTTGAGGCTACACTAAATCGGCTGCCATCACCTTCCCTCTTTGGAAAAGATATCAACACTGTCCTCCTCACAGGAGAATATCAGACAGCAAATCGTTTTCGGTTCAAGGTTAGGTTTTTTTCCTATGCTCTTCTTAAGGTTTATATTCTGTGCAAGATTTTAGGCTGGCTGAGATGGTATACTGAGTTTAGGAGGGTTGGATTAATCCCTCTGATGCAGTTTCATGACTCTCACTGAAGTGCTTAGCTCCTCCTTTCTTCATCCTCTCTGTTGTTGCAATGCATCAGATTAACAAGAGTTTAGCACAGTGTGATCTCTGTGTGAGAAATTACTGAGAGGTTGGAAAAGCTCTGCTTTTAAACTATCTTTTTTCCTCATCACAGGAAAATTTGGGGTATGAATGTATTTACTTGCTTTTTAAGTAAGCCTGGCCATTCCTGTCAATTGTTTTGACAGATAACATTAACTCTTCCACTGATTTCCATTTTCTATGGAAAACTCAGTCCATCCCCTAAATGTGGGGTATTTATGGGTTTTGGGGTTGAACAGGACTTCTGTGGAAGATCTTTCTCTTGTGGTGGATTCCTGCTGAACCAGGGAAACACAGGGTCATGTATTATGAGGAAAATGGCTGAGAATGAGCCATAAAAGTTGGAAGTGAATAATGATTAAGACAGGGCAGACTGCAATGGGGCGGGAATATCCTAATTTAGAATTACGTATTAATGCTGGAAAGTGTTTGAATTGGGTGTTAGTTTTTAAAGACCCAGGAATTCTGTTGTTTAAATATATGCAGATCACTGATCCTGAAAAGAAAAGATTTGAAGTCCCTCATGAGCATGTTCGTTCTTTCACTGGACAAGCAGCCTCCAATCTAAAGTACAAGGTGAATGTGAAGCAGAACCCTTTTGGCATTGTGGTGACCAGAGTGAGCAATGGTAAAGTGCTGTAAGTAACATTGCTGTTCTTTCTGAATGACACAAATGTCTTTGTTTTTCCCTGAAAGCCCATGTCGCCACACAGCCAATGTACATCCAAGATGCCACATGTGAAGTGCCCTATTGGACATTTAATCTACTCCTCTTCTTTTTAGCAATAGATGTTCTACAAGGACTCTTTCAAGGCCTTTGTGAACAAGTTTTGTGATAGGGAGAGCTCTATCTGAAATCTTCTAGGCCTTGCTCGCTGTTGTCTTTCCTGCAGCACTAGGAAAATCTTTTCACCTACTTCGTTCCTTCAGTTTGGCGAATTTTTATTCTTTGAAGGACTCCTTTACTAGTGCCTTAAATTGCATGGGAACGCTCTTCACTGCATCTTTTATTTTGTCACAATCATTCTGAAGCTCTGAACCACCAAAATGAGAATGCCCTTTAGACCTCTTTACAGCTGTGGCAAGCCACTGGGAAGCTGTTTATGTAATACTTTAAGTGAAATCTTTGACATACCTGTATGCTGAATGCTTTCATCACATTTACGGTCTAAAAATATAGAAATAAATAACTCCTACAATCCTAAAGGCATGTCTTTAAGACTCGTTACAGGGGATTATGTGTCAGGATGAACATGATTATTAAGTCAGGCCAAGAATGATTACCTGTCAGAATGGTAGACCGGCTGGATTATCAACGCTTCCAGTTTAATTAATTAACAATTACTTTTGTGCTCTTGTTAGTATTGTTTTCTTGCTCAGAGTCCTCCATAATGATTGATTTGCAATTATAGGGAGCACAAAATATGGACGTGGTATTCAGTTGTTTGTGACTGATTAAAGAGGTATATGGAGGGGGAATAAGAAACTCAGTCCAATGGAACCAGGCTGAAACAGTGCTCTGGAATATTGTCTGTATTTTCCTTAAGCTTTTGTATACTTGAGTAAAAGTGATTGCATTTTATGTTTCTAAAGAAAAAAGAAATTACAATACTACCTGCTTCTGAGTCTGAGTATCCCAAAGAAAGCTGCTGTGATCATGGGATAAGGGCAGCCCCCTAGGTATAGATCCTTGATCAGCTTGGTTACACAAGATGAGTGCCTTCTCCCAACCCTGAAACAATCAGAGGGAGACTTCTTTGGAAGAGTGGGGACCAATGTGTTGTTGCAGTTCATTACAAAAGTTCTAATTATCCAGACAGTTATAAAGCCTATTACTTTCTGTCATCAGTTGCTCCACTTGGACCCGCAAGAGCACTGGAGTTCTGATAGACCAATTCCCATCATCATTTTCAAGACAAGCTGAAAGTTTGGCATACTTAAACAAGTTATGCAAACTTTCTCCTCCAAAAAAAAACCCTAGCATGCAAAAATGCATCACATGAGGACTTGATCTATGAATCCTCTCTGAAAAGTTAATGTTTTTAACTTCATGAAAAAATGTAAAAATTACAGAAAATGTAATATAAGCAGATTAAAATTGCAGCAAGCCCAAACCCTCTTGCTTTTGTCCCCTTTTTGTGCAGTGTCTGTAGTTGCTAATGCACTATTTATTTAATAGTCGAAGGACTTCTTTAAGCATAAAAAAAAATTCAGTTAATGACGTATTTGTAGTGATAAATGTACTTATAGCCTACTAATATACTGAATTGATAAAGTCCCTTAAATTAACGTGGCTGTGATTACATAAAGTCAGGAGAAAGTTCTGTTTCTTTCCCCCACATAAACATCATGACTGTTAAATGTCACAAAGATCACAAGAAAATAGAGTTGTAAAAAGTGATTCTAATTTAAATGACTGTCGTAGATAAAATCACATTCCTTCAAAATCACATATGATGTGAATACACATTGAGATATTCTGCCATCTCAAATTAAGTCATTTTCTCTGCTTTCAAGGAAGGGCTGTGTTTCTGCAGATCCTCATGTGTTCTTGTTTTAATGAAGCTGAAGATAACCTTCAAATCTGAGGATCAGCTCCATTCCAATTGCTCTCTGCTTTAAATCTAGTTTAGCTCTAAGATTAACATGACAAAAATTGCAGTGTTCTTGCCACGTGATAGAAAATGAGCACATTTTGGTGCTGTTGTAGGCACCCACCTGGCTGCAGAAAACATCTCTGCCTATGTTTCCCTACATGTATCAGGAGTGAGGAGGCGTAATATGCCCAATGAAGCCTTTTTGTGGCACCGTAGGGGACCATCAGCAGGGTCATAACCTGATGCTAGTCAAGGGATCACATTATCACTTTAATCTGCACTCATCTATGCATGGATTATTTGAAAGATTGCATGTAGCCAGTTTGCTTTGCCCGGTAGTCACTGGCAAGTGATAGCTGCTGTTGATTTACAAAATCTGATGGAGTGGATTATTTTTGTGATTCTGTCCACCTACAGAAATTTTCCATCTGCCCTGTAACCGTGAGTGTTCACAGAGAGTGGATTCAGGATTCAGTGCAACAGATGCAGGGTGGGAAGCTTTGGTGGAAAAGTGGAGTACAAATGTACCCCTGAAAATAGATGGGCCATTTGTACGAGAGGTTTCTATAGGATTAACAGGTGCTACTCACCTCCTTGTTTGTGCAAGGGTTGCTCTGCTTCAGCCACACACCGTTCCACATCCCTTTCCTTCGGGTCTCTGAGTGGAGACCTGAACCTGCTATTCCGCTCTGTCTAAACAGAATAGAAACAAGTACTGCATTAACTCTTGCTAAAATGTATTTTTGTTGTTGTTTTTAACCTTCTCATCAGGTTTGATACTACCATAGGACCACTGCAGTACGCTGATCAGTTTTTGCAGCTCTCGATCAAACTACCTAGCAGCAACATTTATGGTGTGGGAGAGCACGTGCATAAGCAGTACCGGCATGATGTTAACTGGAAAACCTGGCCCCTCTTCAGCAGGGATATTGGTCCCTCTGGGGTAAGGACTGGTTTTATTACATTTCATTCTCTGCAGATGACTTCTGGGATTTAAGCCATTATTCAGTAGACATATGGATGATATCCATTGAGTTTTTTCCCTAAAAACTTGTCAGACACTGCACGTTGCCACTTAAAAGCTCAATGGGACTGATGGAAGTTCCCTGAGGAATAGTTTTTTATAAATATGTTGACTTTAGTGTTGTTGTGCATTTGAAAACTACTTGATAAACATGAATATATGAGAGCCTTCTGTTTCTAGTGCAATAGCAATATGTGCTATTGCAATGCTGGGTGCAGCAGTTAGTACAGATGTCACATGTACCTTCAGTCAACATCCTGATAGCCTGGAAAATGATGGAAGCCTTCCCTTTCACAGTCGTGTCTTTACAAGATAAAATATGCCTGTTAGCTGTTCTTTGTTTCTGTAGTTTGTATGGCTGTCTCTGTCTTAAACAATTTCTTTAGTGTTTTGCAGGGGGGTTTCTGTTTCACTAAACAAAACTAAAGAGTAAGAAATAATACATAATAATTAATAATTTGGAATTTGTACCCCTTACCTAAAGGCACCTTTCACTATTTTTTTTGCTTTCAGGTTTCTGCCTGAAAGGCTTTACAGAATCAGGTTTGGCTAATTTCAGATTGCTCAAGTCTGTTTCTTGTTAACTTCTTCTAAGTTTCTTTTGCAGGGGAAGAAGCAAAAATATTACAGCAGTTGTAAAAAATCCTAAGTTTTTTGTTGCTAATGATAACAGAAAAAAACATTAGAAAGGAAATGAAAAAGAAGCAAGGCAGTCTCTTACTTCTGTAGATTAGACAGTAAAATTATTACCTTGCAGGATTAATAGAAATGGAGATGAGATGTAAAATCCAATCTATGGTGAAAGGTGATGATGGCACCTTTCAAGTTTTATTGTTCGCTTGAAATAGTATATGCCCAGAAATAGTACCTCAATATACAGACTTGCCTGAAGATCCATCATATCTGCTTGATTTTGTTATCTGTAGTGTTTGGGAAACTTTTGTTTTAATGGAAAATATTCTCATAAGGGAGAAGAATGCCAGAAAAGACAACACAGAATGTAGGAAAGTTTCAGGATTTTTATTTTGGGGTTATTTTGTATCTTTTGAGAAGTATCATTTACTACGTGGGGATAGGTTTTTAAATATCCCATTACAGTTATTGATTTTAATCAGCTTTCTTTTCTTTTTATCCTTTAAGGAAATGCATAACTTATACGGAGTTCAAACTTTCTTCTTGTGTTTAGAAGACAGCAGTGGAGCTTCCTTTGGTGTTTTCCTAATGAACAGCAATGCTATGGGTAAGAAAGCTTTCTCTCTAGCTCTAAGCATTGGAATTAAGTGTCTTATTTGATCTACGAAACTGGGATCGAAACTGTAGTGTTTAGCTTAAGTGATATAAGCAGTAAGTAGCACACTGGAAAGATGAAGATTGTGCTGGAAACCTGAGGGTCAGAAACCTATAGAACCTGTGCTCATGTTCAGGGCACTGGAAATGGAGCCTAAATTTGGAGTGAGTAATATTTGAAAGTAAATACCCTTTAGTCTCTTTAGGTAAGCATGAATATATGCATGCTTTATAAAGCTCTTCACATCTCTACAGTCTGGAAAGTTGTACTGAAAATTTAAAGATTAAAGGTTAAGCTATCAGACTTCTAATTCTTTTCTCTGCAAGATGTACAGGAATGGAAATACTGGCATTTACAAGAGTCATCTGAATATATTTCACCTTTATTGCAAGTTCTATTAATTGGTTTGGATTTCTTAGGTATTTTTGTCTTGTAGGGTTTTTTTTTTCCTAATCATCAGATAGAAAATTACAAAGTTGTTTTAGAATTATGATATTCAGAATTGCTTTTATACACTCTTGTTTGGCAGATTTTGTGGTGCAGCCTGCTCCAGCAGTGACCTACAGAACCATTGGTGGGATCCTTGATTTTTATGTCTTATTGGGAGATACTCCAGAGCAAGTAGTTCAGGAATACCTGAAGGTACCTTTAACTAGAAAGAATATGCATTTGAAAATTTTTAAAAGTGCTTGAGATTTTTGTAGGTTTTGTTTTCTTTTTTTCCCCACTACTTTATATGATAGTATGTCTTCACTATGTTATCTATTAACTCAAAATATGACTCAGTATATATTTAACTAAGAATAGCTGTTCATACATCCCAAATGTGGCTGCTGTCAATAGTAATAACTAACTGGGCTTGAGCTGGGGTGTAGATGGTTTTAGGTGGCCTTTTATAGACATCTGAAAGCTGATCGCTAATTTCTCTGGAGATCCTGGAGCAGAGATCATGCAGCAGTTTGAAGCCCAAGAAGTTAGTTGCTGCTAAATTCATCAGCCTGCATAGTCTGACTGAGCTACACGGTGGTAACTGGAGTTAGAGATGGTCTACAGGGGAAAATTTATACTTTCTTGCTTGCTCTTGTTATAAGGACAAACTCTTGCTCATACTGCAATATTATAGGGTAGATAAATATACTTACAAGAATGTTATGATTTTATGGTCATAAGATGTCACTGATATGTTTGTACTTCCAAAGAGTCACTTACCTTTCTGTTACATCTTAAAGAAAGGGTGTTAGCCTAAAACATTTTTATTTCTTAAAAAAAAAAGTAATGGAAAATTATTGAATTTGGAAGTGGGCTGCGCATTTTTCACACTCCAGCTTAGGTTATATTATTCAAATGGATTGTAGGAGTATGAATCAAGGGAAATGGGCACTGAAGTGACACATGCAGGGTCCACTGAGAATGTCTGGGATTTTTGCTCTCAACTTGCAGCTCGTGGGACTCCCAGCGATGCCCTCCTACTGGAGCCTGGGCTTCATCCTCAGCCGATGGAATTATGGGTCTTTAGATGAGGTGAAGACAGTTGTGAACAGGAACAGAGAGATTGAGCTCCCTTGTGTGAGTATGGGGTTTGAGGAGGGCAGAAACTCCATGATGGCAGAGCTTTGGAGGAGAAATCATCCACAGATCCCTGACCATGGTGTGTTCCCCATCTGGTTCATTCTCATCGATTTAAATTAGTAAATTTCTAATGCATAGTCTTCTGCTCTTTAGACATTTTAATTGTAGACCCATTATCAGAATATGGAATATGGTGGAGTATAATTACAGTAAGTTATTTTGAGGAATTTATTGTAATACTTCTTCAATTACACTAATATCCAACAATATCCTCTTATCTTTACATGTTACCTAATCCACGAATCTTTCTTTTTGATTGTCCAGTGGACAATTATGGGATGGTATATTATTGTTAATTGACAGCCAGAAGTAAAGTACAATTAACTTTTAAAATTAGATTTCATATTAACTTAGCCTGATGGCATAAATAGAATAAAAATACTCCAATGTTAAGCTGAGACATGAAGAAGAAACATTTGGATTTAAGGAGACAGCTCTTGAAATCAGGCAACTGCAATGGAAATAGCCTGACATTCAACAGCTGTTAGAAAGAATGGTAATATACCCATTCATTTAAATTCTGGTAATGTTACATGCAGGTCTTTTTAGGCACAGAAGATGTATCAATACCATTAATTAGGGCTGTAAGTATGAGATAAGATGTGCAGTGTTTGCAAGCAGTCCTGACAACATACTTTCTACCTGGATGCAGCAAATTCACTACAGGACAAATGAGAAATGTCAGAAGAAATTGTATTGCATTAATGAGCAAAATCTTTAGATATCACTTATCAAGTTAAAGCTGAACTCCCTTCCCTTTTAGGATGCTCATATTACTGATATTGACTATATGGAGGAAAAGAAAGATTTTACTTATGATAAAGTGAAGTTTCAAGATCTCCCTAATTTTGCAGCTTATATGCATAAAGATGGACAAAAATATATTATCATCTTGGTAAGCATTTAGCTATTTCTTTTACCCTGTTAATACTACTGTTATAGCTTTATCACTTGATCTTTCCTTAGTTTATGTAATCATTGCATTTATTGCCTAACATTCTAATAGTCTGTAATAATTAATGGAGTGTATCCTGGGTTGTTTGTAATTTCTGCTTTTTAATTTTCTTTAGGATCCTGCTATAAGCACACAAAATCTAGTTGATGGTAGTCCATATGGAAGCTTCGTCAGGGGACAGAGCAAGAAAGTCTGGGTTAACGAATCAGATGGAGTAACACCATTAGTTGGGGAGGTAATCGCATTTTTGTGTATTTGAACTTGTTCTCTTGTCATGGTTATAGATTTATTTAGGTCAGGGGGTTCCTTTTAAATCCTTGTTTTCAGAGTTACTTCTTTCAGTAAAATTTCCTCCCAGTAAAACCCAAATTTCTAAGGTCTCATTTACGATATGATACTTCCCAACCTAATCAACTAGGGTAGATTGGAAGCTCAAAGGACAATTTGTCAGCCAGCACCTATTTACTTTCAGTAGTGATTAAAGAGCCAGCTCCCACATTATCATTTTAATTAATAATCTTAGCTTCTATTGAGAATTTTTTCTGTTGTGTGTTGTTCCTTGTATGACTTAAAAGAAAAGTAACTGGAAGCTCCAAAATTAAGAAACTCATACTCTTTCTGGCTTCTTTCTGCATGCGAGCTATTGTCACTAAGCAGTCTTCAAAGCACTATGTTACCACTGTCCTTGATGTGGATAGTTGTGGAGGTCCTGATGGACAACAGGCTGAATGTGAGCCAGCAGTTTGCTACTGCAGCAACAAAGGCAAATCAGATACTGAGCTTCATCTGCAGGGCCATTTCTAGCAGAGATAGAGATGCAATCATCCCACTGTACTTAACGCTTGTCAGCTTGCTGCATCCTGTTCTGGTCCCCACAATTTGAAAAAGATGAAGACAAACTGGAGAGGGTCCAAAGGAGGGTCATGAAGAGGATCAGAGAGCTGGAGAAGCTGCTCTGTTACTGACTGAAGGAGTTAGGTCTTCTCTCGTTGGAGAAGGGAAGGCTCAGTGAGGCTTTGTCACAGTACTCCAGTAACTAAAGGGCAGCTATGAAAAGAACAGAGGCTCTTTTTTTCACAAGGAGTCACACAGAGAATATGAGGGGCAATGGGTACAAGTGGCACTGGAAATTTTTTAAAGTGAGAACAGTCACTGAAAACCATCCCTGGTAGTTTCCATCACTGGAGGTTTTCAAGATGCAATTCTACATGGTGCTACATTTTCTCATATAGTTTCTCTTTCCCGTGAAAGTTAGAACACCTGATCTTTCAAGGTCCCTTCCAACCTGGGCTGTTCTATGATTCTAAGAACTCTTTTTAATATCATTAGCAGTTTAATTTGTTGTTTTCCTTTTAATACTGCAGGTGTGGCCAGGGAAGACTGTTTTCCCAGACTTCACCAACCCAGAATGCACTAGCTGGTGGGTGGAAGAGTGCAAACTGTTCTATAATGTTGTGCCATATGATGGGATATGGATTGTAAGTAATTCAGAACTTTGTTTGCTGTTTTTAGTTTAAAAAATAAGTAAAGATAGATGTTTATCAAATTCAATTTGAATTTTTGCAATTTATTATTACTAACCTGAAAGTCATGCAGGATGTGCATGTCTTCTGGTGTTGAATTTGCCGTTCAAATTTGAATTTTAGATTTTAATTTGAATCATTGTGTTATTTAAATGATAGGTATGCTGGGTTTTTGGATGTTCAGTGACACTTTAAAATGCTTCAATTGATAAATTATTGCTTAAGGCAAATGCTAGCATGCTCCTGTATTCAGAAGGACAATATTCGGACACCTGGTCAGTGAAAATGCACTGAAGAGGTCCTGAATAAAGGTTATAATGCATATAACCTATGTATCTATGCTCAAAGTAGCTCATGGAATTTCTGGTTAGTTAATCCACAATTGTTCTTCTACATGGGGATTTGGAAAAAGCAGGCTCCCTAGACAGGTTCCTCCACAAAAGGACTAAAATAGAGTCTGTGACAGTGGATTTTAGGTACAGATCATGGAAATGAGATGAGTTTAAGAACCATTTTGACTGACCGGATTAGTCTTCCAAAGGAATATCCTGTAATAAAACTTATTAAAGTGGGTGCCTGAAGGAAATCTATACTTAAACTTCTCAATGCCTATCTCGGTGCCTTCATGTCTTTATTCTTCTTGCGTTTTTCCTACTTCCTTTTAGTAAAAATAAATAAATATTTTGAAACAAAACAAGCATCTACTGAATATTTTGCCATTACTTTTTAAAGCTGTAACAATTTAGCCTGTTTAACAATTTAAACCTGTATGATGACAAAATACCGTGATTCAGATGACATATGGTAGAATGAATTTTTCTCACTTATTACTGCTGACTTTTTGGTTCCATCAAACCAAACTATGAAGTGTAAGACTGCACGACTCTCTGACATAGAGCAAATAAATTGAGTGAAGCAACCTGGCCACTAGACTACAGTGTCTCCAGGATGGATTTGCTCTCTTCTGCCATGCATGTTTTTCCTGCAGAACACTCTGGAGTGCATATAGAAATACACTTACAACACTGCCAAATAAAATATTTGTGGAAAGAGACAGCAAAGTTTGAAAGTATAATGGCTTGCAAAGTATTATGAAAAAGATTTTTAAGAGCATCAAGAGCATCTAGTCACCTTGTGTATTTTAACAGAAACTTAAAATGTACCTTTGCTGGTTCTGCATTTCTCTCCAAACACGTGTTCCCTACCATGAGAAGTGTGTGGAGCTGGTCATGGGTAGGGACAATGTATATATGAGTACCTCTTGCAGATTTTTTCTGTGGAGGGGTAAGGTACAGTTTTTCCAACGGGATGCTCCCCTGTTTATAAAATCTGTCCAACACTGTGAGGCATATTACTACAGACATGGACCAGGTCAATATTTGAATTGTATAATTCTTGCCTAATTGTATCGTTCTAGTTCTAAGTAATTATTTCCTAAAGGATAAGAGACTAGAACTTAAGATGCTATTGGGAAAACGTACTTGAGGAAACTTTATCACATTCTCCATCTTATGTTTTCAGGATATGAATGAAGTATCCAACTTTGTTAAAGGATCAATAAAGGGTTGTGAGCAGAATGACTTAAACTATCCTCCTTTCACTCCCAGTAAGTCTCTCTGTTTTAAACAAAAAGCAGAATACCAAAACCTTTATGAGTTGCTATGCAATTGGCTACAAGGATGCAAAATTATTTTACTGCAGTTCTCACGTGTGGGGTTTGAACACTACTATTGATAGATAATACTGGTATACTTTGGCCTTTGTCAAAGTTAAGGTTTATATGACTGGCTTTTTTTCTCTTTTCAAATTATTACTGAATGCTGTCATTCATTAATTATGTCTGATAATATAATGACCTTTCACTATCAGTACTTTTCAAGATGTATGCAGAACTAAAACAGAGTTCATAGTTTGTCTTAAGTAGCAGGTTTAAGTAAACATTGCCAAGGCATTGACAGATAATGATTCAGAAATTTGCAGTGTAGTTCTCAGTTATTCCTTGCATGAGTGCAAAGCTTAAAGAGTAGAAAAGGTCACAGAGCAGAACTGAACCAGCAGCCAAAAGTAACATTTTTGTTTTGTATGAATAATACTGGTCTTAGTGCAAATATTAAAGAGAAAGAAGGGCATGAATGGGCATTAAAGAAATGACTGGAAGTAGTCAGAATTAAAATGTGTTTTAAAAGTGATACTTGTATTCCTCTTTTGAAGGTATTCTCGATAAGCTCATGTTTGCCAAGACACTTTGTATGGATGCAGAGCAGATCTGGGGGAAACATTATGATGTTCACAGTCTTTATGGATATTCCATGGCCATAGCAACACAGAAGTAAGGAATGCATCCTAAAACCTTTACAAAAATATTTTAGAATGGTATGTGGTCTGCATTTTCCAAAGCAGCAAGAGTTTTCACTTCTGAAGGATCTCAATTCCTGGAAAATAATGTATTATGTTTTAGAAAGTGAATCCAAGGCAAAATCTACTTACTAGGGTTGGTAGTGAAAGCCACACACTAGTTGTTGAAGCTGTGCAGAAAGATTATTTTAAATTGATGTATTGAAATTCAGTAAAAGACACCTGGTTAACCATGAAGGAATCCACATCCCTGGGATGAATAATTGTTGTAGAATCAGTCAATTTAAATCTACCCTATATAAAACTATTGATTCCCCAGTTGTCTTTTTTTCCCTTTGCATAATTCTAGTGTTGTTTCCTTTCAAGAGCGATCGAAGAAGTGTTTCCTGGAAAACGAAGCTTTCTTATTTCGAGGTCTACTTTTATTGGATCAGGAAAGCAGACGGGACACTGGCTGGGAGATAATGCAGCGATATGGGATCACTTAAGATGGTCAATACCTGGAATGCTGGATTTTAACCTATTTGGAATTCCTTATGTAAGACATGCTTTTGTGACAAACTTTCAGGATATAAGGATGAACAGTAACTCTACCTCTGTTATAACAGATCATCAAATCAAATACTGTCTAGATAACCATCTAGTTTTAACTTTTTATTTTCTATTATTTATTTTTGGCTCAAGTCACATTTCGTTTACTGTGGCTGAGCATGTATGAGGAGATAAATGTGGATAACACATATTTATTCTTATATATCCCAAACAGTCTGTTATTTCCAGTATTTTTTAAACACTACTGATCAGTGTGAAGCACTTTGTTATTTTTCTTATAATTTCAAATCAAACAGATATCGACTTATAAGGGAAATTACCAAATTACTTTCCATTTCAATTTTCTTTTAATTTTTTTTGACTCTCAAGCTTTTTTTCCCTAATATATGCATATTGGCACCAAATAGGAAGGTTAAAGGTATGGAAGAAATAAAACAATTGGCAATGTTAACTAGTAAGCAGTTTAATATTTTTTGCAACATAGTTGAGTTTGAAAGAAGAAAGGTACAAGAGTGTTTAGCTGCTCAGACACTCTGGCTAGCAATTTAGGTTGAATGCATCACTGAAAACTATAAGTTTTGTGTAGAGGTAAGAGGTGTAACATGCTCTACATCCAACAGATTCTGTTTTGATTTAAAGATTGGTGCAGATATTTGCGGTTTCTTTGATGACACTACAGAAGAACTTTGTACTCGATGGATGCAATTAGGAGCATTTTACCCATTTTCCAGGAATCACAATGCCGAAGGATACATAGTAAGTTGTGTTTTCTTTTACTAAATGTTTTGTGTTACTCTACTACGTTCCCTTTAACAGTATCAGTAGCAATGCTGACCAGTTCAAAAATGACAGAAACTTAAGCTCTCTTAATGAAATCTTAGATCTGAGAGGTTCAGCTTCATAAGGGTCAGTTTTGACTACCCTTGTTTGGCAACAATTTCATCACTATTAATTGTGTCTATCACCTATTGCAAGCACTCACTGATGTGTGACCCATCCGACTAACACTTGAGAGTGCTTTACCATGAACCTGACAGAAAGCCAGGATGAAATCTGAGCTAATCCTGATGTGCCAGCGTTGCAGATAAGCGAGGAGGAATGTGCAGTGCTAAACATTGTGAGCCTGGAAGAGTAGCATGTCAGATCACACCACCAAGAAGGAAGATTGCAGTTCTGCACCACTGAATTTTAGCCTCTCTGAAACAGCAGCCACTTTTCACATGTTTGGAAGTCTTTTCTGAATAATAACAATAACAACAACAACAACAAATAATAATAATATGATATTTGTTTTCAGCCTCAGGATCCAGCTGCGTTTGACCCCAATTCAACCTTGGTGAAAACTTCCAAGCATTACTTGAACATTCGCTACACTTTGCTGCCTTACCTTTATACGCTTTTTTATAAAGCTCATACTCAAGGAGACACAGTTGTGAGGCCAGTTCTGCATGAGTAAGTTTACTTATCAGCTTTTGTGACAGTTTTGCGAGGAATAAAATAGTCGGACATGTTAAATGTTGTTTGAGACTGGTGTAGTCTGTGAAAATGTACATTGCATTATATATAGACAAGTTCTCAATTCATGAAATGCCATTTTAGAATAATCAGGAGAGTAATCAGAAACCATCTGTAATTTCTGCATATCTGCATGTATCATCAGTCACTCTTACCAGTTGCTATGAAATATTATTGTCAGCTAATCAAGTTATTCTCCACCATCATAAATATAGATTAGAATACATGTTTCTTTGCCTGGACACTCTTGTATAATCTGTGCCTAGAATACATGCACACCTACACTTTCACACATGTGTAGGGAATGCTAACTGGATTAGTAAAACTGTATCTTCTCATTTTCAAAATGTCTCAGATTATAAGGACAAAAAAAGGGCAATGGTGATATGTCACTCTTCAATCATGATTCTAGGCAATCAGTACCCTGAAATATTTGAGTTACTGATAGTATGGTTAATTTAAAAAAAAAAAAACAAACCAAAACCAAAACACACACACAAATAAAAGGCATTTACTCCTATATCCCTCTTACTTGCGCAGGTTCTATTCTGATGAAGAGACGTGGAGTGTCGACAGGCAGTTCCTCTGGGGTCCAGGGCTGCTTATTTCCCCTGTACTTGACCCGGTAGGTTTGGATGGTTTGTTATGTATCTTGTAACTACTTCATGGGGCACATATTGATGCTGAGTTACCAGTTGCAGCTCTTTTCTCTCTCAGGGGCCTGCAACATTAAATTCCCAGGTTTCTGCATTCTTGTCACTTCTTTATTGTTCTGATTGAGAACTGAACCTTTGTTGTCATGTCTTTTGATAGTTCTGTTACTCACTGGAAAGGCTAGATCTCCTCTACTATGCATTTCCTGCTGAAAGCACATTCCCCGTGCCTTTTTTATGCTCAATATGAACCACAAAAGTAGGCTCTGCCATTTTCCTGAGGATCTTAGATTTCCTCTGGGCCTATTCTAGTCCAATCTCTTCTGTCTTGGCCAGACCAGGAAAGGCTGGCAAAACAATTTCAGGGGGCCTTGTTTATTACTATTAACACCATTCTGTCTCCAGTGCAAACATGTGTCCTTAGATCATATTTGTTTTTTCCTGTGTGCATCACTTGACTGACTTATCAGAATCCACTGTGGGTGGATTCTTAACAAACCTAGGTTTGCCTTCTTTTTCCTTGTTTACTCTCTCCCTCCTTCATTTGTTGCTTCCAGTAACTGAGCCCAAAACATCTTTTCATCACTGGCAACGTGAAAAAGAGAAAATCTTGCACTTTGTGCTATTAAATCCCACCCTTATTTTCCAGCCCTCTAGGATGTCAGAGTCATCTGGTCTGATGTTCTGATTCTTCTCAGCTTTGTATCATCTCTGAATTTACTTCATAATCAGCTTCTCTTCCTGCATTTCAACTTGTTTGTGGTGCAACAGGAAAACAAATTGATCGTGGCATACTCTGTGGCAGAATCTTGTAAATAACGTTTGTTATTGCCACTAACACATATGGCATGGAGAAACACAAAACATTTGTTAAATACATAAAACAAAAGCAAGAATCTGGAAGATGCCAGCCCAGAAAAATGTGAACATAAATAATATCTAGACAACCTTCTAGATATGATCAGAGACACTTGAATTGAAGCACAGGGATTTTGGGGTTCATACAATGAGCTGCGACATTGCAGAGCGGTCACTCGGTTGTCTCCCAGTAGATTTGCAGTAATTGTACTCAGATTGTTGTCTTCCTTTCTGGGCACCACTATAAAAAACATTAAGGAAACAGTGAAGGGGAGAAGTATCAATAACTTTATTAAAAAATTTAGTGTCTTTGATTAAGTTGCCTTCAGATATGACAGCTGTTTCTTTGTTCACCTTTCAGGGCGTGGATTCAATCCAAGCATACTTTCCTGATGCAGTATGGTATGAGTATGACACGGTAAGTGGGTGCAGAGGACACTGTGGGGAGATTTTCTAAACAGTTGTGCCACAGAATAAGATTGTCAGCCCTGCTTTAGTGGCAGAGGCCCACAAGAAGGAAATAGTGAGGCAGGGCATGAAGGGTGATGAGGTAAGTGCATTAACCAATGCCTCAAGAAAGACACAAGGTGTGGAATACGGTGCAGGAGATGGGAAAGCAGATTGAGTGGAAACTTTAGCAAGGACCATATTTGAACTACAATAAACTACAGTTATTATTTTAATACATGAGAATTTGCAGTTATTGTTTACCAGTCTTATTTCTGCTAATAATTTTTCCACTTCTGTGATGATCCTTTTGATGAGTGAAAAAGGACCTTGTTCATGTCAGGTTCCCATATTAATATCAGAGTCCCAGCAGGACTTGCTTTCTGCATTGACTGAACCAAAACTAAATAGTGAGAGATATCGATTTATGACATTTGATTATCTTGGTATGCAGTTTTTTTAATCTTTATGTGCCCGCTGGCAATTAGCTGTTTAACTGCTTTAGAGCTTTTCCAGAAGGAAGCATTTAGATGAAACTCAGGACTTAAGAAACCTTTCACAGCAGTGAGTAACAGAACATACCTGTTCTCTTTTACATCCTTGTCATTAAGGGGGCAAAAACCTCAATAAGAAAAATATGGACCAGGTTGGACCTGCCAGAAGACAAAATGGGACTCCACTTGCGAGGTGGCTATATTTACCCAATTCAACAACCAGCTGTCACAACAGTTGCAAGGTATGCTTCAAAACTAAATGTTTTAATGGGTTTTTTTATTCAAACATGGGCTGAGGACTTTCAGGGTACAGATCATTAGCAGCCCATTGTACTTAACTTTTTCACTTTTAAATATGGGAATAACTGTGAGCCACACCTCACTTTAATAACTGCTCACATTACAGCTTCAGTGATTAATTACAGGCATTTTTGCATAACATTTTGTAAACTGTCTGTATATTTTAATACATTCAAACATAAAGAGAAAGCAACCAAGGACTAATCTAAGGCAATTCTCAAGGTATTGAAACCCTGTTGAGTGTCACGTCCTTAACATGAACATGAAAGATGTATTAAGACTTTTTAGATGTTTGATGTACACGTAAGACAGAAACCTTGTCTTTCCACAGCCGCAAGAATCCAATGGGACTTATAATTGCCCTGGATGACAACAATGAAGCTGTTGGGGACTTGTTCTGGGATGATGGAGAATCTACAGGTGAGCAGTTATCTACAGTGAAACAGTTGTTATTAACAAAGCGTTAATATGTACACATTTCAACCTTCCTGCTGATCTCATAGAGCACAAATAAGACATTGTTGTGACATGCTATTAATACTTGCTTATATGTCAATACTTTTTCAGCACTTTTAAGTGGAAAACTAACTATAATTAACTTATTTTTCTCTTGTTCAGTTTTCACTATAACATTAAATAGGTAAAGGTTTATACACAAACATGCTGAGTGTTAAACCAAGCTGTGAAGATATATATATGTTCTGATATATACGTAAATTAGTTTCAATGGGTGCAAGAATGCACATAGTGTTTCACACTAAGAATAGGTAGAAGATGAAAAACCAGCATTGTTGTTAACTCTCTAGAATTACTTAAATTGTTTCTGAAAATAGTAGAACTTTTGTTATCTCAAAAATATGGTGTTGGAGCCAATGTTTTCTTTATGCCATCTGGTTTCTACAGCGTACTGGTGCATAAGCATACAAGTAGGCATGCACGGGTTATACTTGTCATGCTGCCAACCTCGCCTTTAGTAAAGCTTCTGGAGAATTTGTTTCCCCTGGGACAGTCACTATGATTATGCCAACACCGCTCAACCTGATTCTTTGTGATGCACTGGCAGTGATATTACTTACCTCACCTGTTCTATTCTGTCAAACAATTTTAACATACATACCTTTTTTTCCTTAGAGTAAAATTAAGGTCACAACTAAATTCAACACATTAAAAAAACCAAAAAAACAAAAACCACCAAACTCTAATTTAAGGTTAAACCTGCTTTTGGAATACATGCTGTGTAAACAAACCATAGTTTGTTCTAGAGCAATGGAAGAACTTTTAAAAAAATAAAATATTGTCCTAATCTTGAGATGAATGATATTTTGAAAAATTAAATGCCTTGAACAGTGGTATTTTCTGTGGCATTATTTAGGAATCCTGTAAAAAACTGTAAAAGTATCCAAGGAACTTAAATCCTTTAGGCTACTTTTGCCACACAGAGTTCAAGGATTATTCTGGTGTGATTTTTTGAAGAAATTTTACAAAATACTCATTATTAAAAGCATTTAAGGAATTGTATTTGACATATTCTGTTGTTTTATTTGCAATAAATCATAGCATTCAGACTTAAGGGTTTTGGTTTATGGCATATGCCAGATAATGCTGTACATTCCAAGTAGGCCTGATCTTCTCAACTTCATATTCTACTCTATCCATAGACTGCTCTGAACAGCAAAAATCTCAGGGATTTATTTAGCTACACTAGAATACAATGTAGGTTAGAAAGTAGGAAAATATACAGCAGTAAGAATGTACAGATAGGAATGAAGTTGGAGTAATATTACCATTGAGGTAAAAAAAAATAATGCTCTGATAATATGTGTGTGCTAAATTTATAAATCACCAGATTAGATAGAGATCCTTCAGCTGGAATGCAATGGAGGTGTTTGATACACAAGGTATCAAACTCTACAAACATGTTTTCAGGAGAGATCTTTGCCCTTGAGATGATAGGGATTTGGTTTAGTAGGTATGGTGACATTGGCCTGATGGCTGGACCTGATGATCTTAGGGACTTTTCCAAACATGATAATTCTTTGACTTTATGATTCTTTGAAATAACCTCACTGCTGACTACCACGATCTGTATCTGAATTGGTACATTCTTACCTCTGTCCTTTAATACATTTAACCACCTTCTTCTAGGTACTTAAGCAATCCAACTTCTCTGGCTTATCCTCCACTTGCTAGAAGCTACCTTTATACTTAGTGACAATCCATTTGTTTCACATGTGCAAGGCCAGGACACTGACTAAACTTGCATGTAAGCAAGTTAACTCTGTGTTCAAAAGTGCATCCCCCATTTCCTAACTGTGTGGTCACCATGTCTTCAATGTTATACACTTGACCTGTATAATTTCCTTTTTTTTTTTTTAATTTTAAATATACCAATAACACCTCTCAGGAAAACTTTCAAGCCTCTGCTTTTTTAAAATTTGTAGAAGGTTGAGGTGCTTTTAAGAAGTAGAGCTGTGATTTGGCTGATTGTTGCTGCCATAAATATTGAAGGTCTTGGGTTGTTCCTGATATGTCATCTACGTGTACTGCTTTGTCAAGGCCTGAAATAACACCACTATTATTGTGCTCACTTCTGTCGAGATACAAAGCAATAAAACATTTTATAATTTTCTACCCAAAACTTACAGGTTGCAATCTTTTCAGTGAAACCATTTAGGATTTTCTTGTGATGACAATATTTTTATTTTTGTACATGGAAAATATTGCCAGAGTGAATCAACTTCTGTATTTCTTTTTCCCAATGGTATGCTATTTCCTCTTGTATGCTTCCATGGAATTGATTATTCATATTATTGTCATATTTGCATGAAAACTGCTTACTTCAAGTATTTTAAAGGATTAACTTTGAGCCATGCCTCTGTATTCCAGAGAAGCTAAGAAGGAATAACAGTAGAATTAAAAATAAAAAAAAAGGTACATCTTAGAAGAGCTGATTTCAACAAGTTTTTTGAAAAATGGAAAATTATGTCTCCTGGGTGACTGACCTAAGGGGAAAAAAAAAACCCAAACCCCAGACAATTCAGTTCCTCAAAGAAACTTTAGTAAATATTTGAGTTGCTCAATGCAGCCTCTTAATGCAGTAATAATACTAATAATTAACAATTTATTGGTCTCTAGCAGGGACACAGTTGGTTTTTAATGCTGTTCCTTTATGAACACGAAGTATAACCACTTTCTTTACCTTTTAGGTACAATTGAGAGTAAAGCCTACATTTATTATGAGTTTAAGGTTTCCAATGTAAGTATTTTGGTTTTAATAATCTTGCTTTCATTTTCCATTTTTATCAATAGTATCCTCAAGGGGCATTCTGTTATCCCTCCTTATCTTCCTGTAAGGTTTACTGAAAAAAAAAAAAATTTGACAAAGTCGGAGCAGAGTCATGTTCAAATTACCAAAATTTAACTGGGATGAAAATCTACCATTTGTGTTTCCTTCTCCCAGTTATGTACCTAAAGAACAGAACTCCTGTTTCCTTTCACATAATAAACTTGGCAACAATATTTATTGAGCGGGACAACTGTAAAACATCAGTGGCCATAAAAACAGAGTCAGAAAAAAGGTGAATGTAGGATTTGTGATTCTCAAAATACTGTAAATTTGGGGAAAAAATCTTTGTACGCTGTAAGAATACAGTTGAATATTTCCAGAGTGGGAGGAAGGGCTACTCCTTGTCTGGACCTAAAGAACTTACTGCCTGAATAAGCTGGTGGGTTTTTAATTTTTTTTTAAAGCTGAAACTGCCTTGGCAGGATTAATTTAGGGCAGGGTGGAGTCCAGAGAGTGTTTCTATTCAATATTGACCTGAGATACCATGCGTGGCAAGGACTCCAAGTATTATGATAACTATATTTTTTTATAATACCTGCTAAAGATATTCTTTTCTTTGCCATGGTGAAGCAACAGAGCAGTACCTGAGAACAAATGAATAGAAACAGGGTAGTGGAAGCAAGGGAATAGAAGATGGAAGCACGTGCATTAATTATTTCTTATTTTAATCATCTGTGGTCATATAATCATTTATAGATAAGCAACCTCAATTACTCTTGGAGTTAGAAACTCTTATAACCAAATCATCAGTTGACTATAATGATGTTGAATTAAAAATTAACATAAGCTTTCACATGGAGACTAATAAAATGGTTAAACACTGGCATATGTGACATCCATAGTACAGTCTGCCCTTTGGACTTTAATAAGATCTAATGAAATTGAATAGGAACTGGTATTTTCATATGAGGAGAAGTGAATATGAACCTTACACGTTAAAAAACAGCAACATCAGAGCTGAGTAGAGGTTTGCTGCTTTGTCACTGGCCATGTCAGCCATTTCTTATTTTTGAAAAAAAGTAAAAAACTGAAGTTGAAACACATATGCAGCATGTTATATGTATTTTTGAAAAATATTATTGTGACAATAAAGAGCAGGGTAATAATTGGTGTTAGGAAAAGGTATTGGCTTGCTTGATACTACAATATGAAGATTTAATTTGAAAAAATGTTAGATCAGGAGGATATTTGACAGAAAATTTATAAGAATTTGATCAATTCATTATTTTTCAGAATGTTCTACAAATGAATGCTATAAACAGCAATTACCCTGATCCAAACAACTTGAAATTTGAAGAAATCAAGATATTGGGAGCGCTCCAAAATATAACTGCAGTTACTGTATCTCAGAACAATGTTGTTGAAAGTTCTTCACCTACTATCACATATTTGCCTCGAGAAAAGGTAAATCAATAATAGGAAAATGGGAAGTAAATATCTTTGAAATTGCATCAGCCTTATTATATATATTGCTAAGGACAATACTCAGTGGCAATGTCATTTCAACAGAGTACGTAATGTATTTTGCTACAGAACAAAAGTACAATTGCATTCAACTCAGCTGCATAGGAAGTGCCTCTAAGCTTTGCTCTCAGACCCTCAGTGCAAGTTTAGTAATTCAGTTATTCGTGTTGCAAAATTTAGTTTCTAGGAGGAGGAACAGCTTTGTGACTTTGTTTGATATTGGAGGAGGATACAAAATATTTATGGTTTAGATGAGTACTTGCGTGTTATTTAAAAAAAAAAATGTTGTGCACCGTTGAGATTTCCTTTGTCACTTTATACAGAGTTTTTTCACCAGATGAATACAGGATAGCAGCAACACAATGCATTTCTGTGTGAAGCAAGTGAACGTGCTGCTGCTGCTTGGAAGCTTTCATTAAAAGTGTTTTCCCACACTAAGGATAGTGCTGACATTGCTTTGAACTTGCTTTCTACACCCTGTTATTACAAGCCCTTGAGTTATTCATTATGTTATCTCAGTTACTGAATCAAAATTAAAATATTTTAACTTTTTCTTACCTCATAGGATCATAGAATCATAGAATAGCTTGGGTTGGATGGGACCTTAGAGATCATTTTGTTCCAAAGCCCTCCCTGCAATGGGCAGGGACACATCCCGCTAGATCAGGCTGCCCAAGGCACCTCTTGCATTCATATTTCAAAACGTGAAGGAGCTGTGTCTTTATCTTAATTTCCAAGGAAACTGTGGAATAGACTAATTTTTTTAGATTCTTAATCTTTCAGATTTTGATCTACAAGAATATAAGTTTTATGCATTTGTAAAAGTGAGACCATATCAAATGTTACAGAACAGGGGGGTTTGTGAATTGTCACATAGCAAAATGCATTGTTCCTGAGTACAAGCATCTCTGCTGACTAAAGTCATGACGAATGTGATGTGAGATTTAATAACTATTTATTGTTAAATATTTATAGGTTGCTCATATAACAGGACTTCAGCTTGAACTGGGAAAATCCTACACAGTAAGCTGGACTCAAATAATGAGTGAAAATGAAAAGTTTAATTGTTATCCCAGCCTCAATCCCACAAAAGAAAAATGTGAAGAACTTGGCTGTGTCTGGGATGTAAGTAAGAATTATTTCTCTAAACTAACAAGATGGAAATGTTTCCAGAAACATAGCCTTCTCTTTAGCATTGTTGCTGTGGAAATATAGCCTGGCAGATTTGTCAGATTTATATAAAGTAGGGGCACAGACGTTAGCTCCCTGTACTAGCAAATTTTATTTACCTCCAGAAAACCAACGTAGTTGGCAACTGTGTATGCTCTTCCAAAGTATATCAGAAGTTGAGGAAAAATATGGGGTTTTTTTGAAAGGTGGAAAGAAATAATATTAGAGGCATGAAAAAATAGGTCTTGAGATCAGGTTCTTTAGCTTCCTCTCCTACTTCACTGGCACCACAGTCTGCAAGGTTTATCCCTTTGTCTCATTTTCAGTTACTCAAGCACTTTTTAATCAAGCCAGTTCCTCTGGATCTCAATTTGAGAAGAAATTCTTGAATCTCCCAGAAATTTTGATTCTGAGGTAAACCTAACTGCTTATATCCATGCTGAGGAAGTATGTTCAAATCATAACTCCTGGCATGCAATTCTTCACCACATAGATGTATTTATTACTATCCTGTGGCTATAAGCATATAAAGAGCAGTGCAGCTTGGCAGGGCTGAACTTCAGAGCATCCCTCCAACTAAACTCCTCCATGCTTTTAAAAAAATCTAAACTGGGCAGCGTGGACATGAAGACCAGAATTCTCTCTGGCTGCTCTTGAACCAGCAGCAGCTGCAGTGGCTGGTGATCTGTCCTGATTTTGATGTACTACTAAGAACACTTTTTTGTAGTTTTGGACATTTGGAAATGGCTTTTCCTGTGAAATAGAACTTTGGTCCCATTGTGGACTCAGTATGTTTTGTGCTCTTCCTCAAGCTGAAAGGTGCTTTGAATTTGATAACAACAGATGAATAAATACTCATTAGCAATTAAGATGAACAGAGCAGGCAGAGTTTCATTTGAACAACTGGGCAGGATTGATGGTAAGTATCCAGAGGTGGAAGGCTAATGCATTAACCTACATCAGCCATCTAACCTCACAATACCTAGTCTGAGCGTTTATGTTCAACGGCAGCAGGAAACTAAGTGTAATTTTGATCTTGCTGTCAGGAGATCTTAGATAAATAGGATGTAACTCTCAGTGGATATTTTAAGGATAATTTGTGTGAATAAAGGTAATGGAAAGGTCTCATTTGATGTTCCCTGAATATCTAATAAGTTTTTGGGTGCATCCTCTTTTGTGAGCCAGGGACCAGAGAGCAATGGGATTAAAAGGGAGGAAGCTTTAGGAATTTCAATAGGTCAAGATTAAGCCACGTTGTGGAACTTGAGCTTGAGAGATCACAGAGGTAGGGAAATTAAATCCACCTCCACTGTGCTAGGATTACATTTCCAGAATGAACTACTGTATTTGTACAGTCTGGACTGCATTATTTGATTATATCTGACTTAGTGCAGAGGTCAGTGTGTTCTGTATTACTTCTTCACTGTTCACTAGTTGCATTAAGCTTTCCTCCAGTTTCTACACTTGACAGATATCTGATAAAAATGGAGCTTTGGATTCCATGCTAATAACTAACAAAAAATTAGACCAGACCAATGTAGCTTACTAACATTTAACTTTTTTCTGTTTGCAGCAGGCAACATCAGACTCAGATATTCCACCCTGCTATTATAGCTCTGACAATCCTTACTCTACAGACAAAGTAGAATATACCTCATCAGGTTTGATAGCCAACCTCACCTTAAACCAAGCCATGAGCAGAGCTAATGAGAATGTCATTACACCAATTAGTACGCTACGCTTGGAGGTGAAATATCACCTCAACCACATGCTGCAATTTAAGGTAATGTCATTCCAGAATTTCTATACATTTAATATCTCATCGTCAAAAAAAAATCCTGTTCATGGTAATTATAAAGGCTTTTATAGTCAATTTTATATTACACAGACAGTAACATTCTCACCTAAATATGTTTCTTTGTCTAACCAAGTAGCTGTTATTGCTTTTAGCTCACCGGGTTTTTTATCCTATAATTCTTTACTCAGTTATACCATGAATTTATGATATAATGTCAGCATATATGTGTCATGTCAACTAGAATCTCTGGAACTAAAGACATTTTATTAGTGTATGGGTAAATTTATCGATAACGATTATCCAGAATGTACAGTGTAGATTTGCATTAATTATTCTTCTATCTAATTTTTTTAATATGCTATCACTTAGACTATAAATTATTACTCTGCATTTAATAATTCTGGGATAATTATGTTGCTTTAAAAAGGTTGAGACATCAAAGATTAATTTCTGTCATCTTCCAGAATACAGAAAATTTTAAAAAGCATCTCTTAAAGTTGGCAAAAAGATTAACCAGAAAGATATTTACCAAACTTACTTATATACCTATATGCAGAAATGATTAGACAAGCTATTCCTGATCCAAAATATATCCCTAACTTTGTTTTTTTTCCCCAATCCAAATACTGAGAAATAATTTATTGAAGAACAGGTATTGAAAGAAAATACTCACCTCAGCAAGTGTTTTCAACTTTTTTTCTGTATTCGTTTTAACCAATTCAAGTTTCTATTACCATAGGTAAGATTTTAAAAAAATTAATTAAAATTAATTTATTTTCATTTCATAGATTTATGATTATCAAAATGCAAGATATGAGGTTCCAGTGCAACTAAATACTCCAAGCTCCCCAGCTAGCACAGACAAGGAGCGACTCTATGAAGTAACAGTTCAGAATAAGCCATTTGGTATACAGGTTCGGCGCAAAAGCACAGGAACAGTCATGTAAGTCATAATCATCTTACATTAGTTCACTTGGTTTTGTTAGCTCTTTTCAAGACAAACCATTTTCTTGTGTACTATGTTTTAAATACTTTAAGACTAGCTCTTGTATCCTTCCCATGAAATGGCTGTCTACCAGAGCTAGGTGCTCCTCCAGCAGAGATAGCTTCACCATTGCATTGAGAGTACTGACCAGGGGAAGGACAGAGAAGGTGCACAGAGCAAAGCAATATGCTATTTTTCCCTCATAATTATATAAAGTTTTTCCCCCGTCACTTCACAATCTGTCACTTGAAGAAGGACCTCTACAAGAAGTTGAAGCGTGGAATAGATATCTCCAAAAGCTGTTTCTTGTCTAGTTCCTAAGTTTCTGGGAAACACAATGGTTTTCTACACTTTCTGAAATTTTCCTTAGGTGACCACAGCGCTGATCATTCAGGATTGCTTATTTGGTCCTGCTTTAGTAAAAAAAAACATAGAAGAATGTAGTGTTTCAACTGACTTGCAGATGGATTTTGGTAACATGACAGCTAATAAGCCCAACAGGAGCTCAATTTCATTCCTTGATTAAGTTTAAGTCAGACCTAGACAACAGGGAACAATTATGTTAGTGGTTGTGAGTCATTTTTTTTAAATTAAAAAACCATACTTGTCATTTTTTTAAGTGTTCAAAACTTAATTGCAAGCCAATTTCCTTTTCACCAATCACACTAGTCATCAGAGTGTAGATGAGGCACTTTAGGACATGTTTTTGTAGGCATGGTGGTGTTGTGCTGACAGTTGGACTCAATGATCTTAGAAGTCTTTTTCAGCCTTAATGATTCTATGATTCAATGATTCCATGATTCAAATTAAAATTCATCCCCTTGGAATGATGCTATTCTTTGGTAGAGCACCGTCAAGTTGTAGTTTGGTTTCTGACTGTAAAGATGTCAATTTACAAAAAAATGAATACAGTTCCAGTGTAATATGCATAAAAAGTCCAGTGAACAATAAGAAGCACCTTATTTACTTTATTCAGTGTGACACCAAGGATCAGGGTAGGAGCAAAATATGATCATGCTCTCCTGAAACAGACTTTCTCATTGAGTTACTAAAATATGATGCAACTTGCCATGCATAATACATATCTCTCTGAGAGATATAGAAGGCTTTGTGCCTCTGAACTGTGTATTGAATTCTTATATATCCCCATTTCATATGCTTTAAGTTTTCTCAATTGCTGTAACAATTTTATTCCACCTTTACTGAAAAGTGTGATTTTCAGAGAAAGAGAGTAACATAAAAAAGCATCTGCCAGCTAAACATGCAGCAGAAGATACTATGTTCTTGTTTTTATTTTCCTCTTTCTGTTTTAGCTGGGATTCACAGCTGCCCACCTTCACATTCAGCGACATGTTCATTCAGATTTCTACCCGCTTAGCATCTGAGTATGTATATGGATTTGGAGAAACAGAGCACGCCACGTTTCGACATAACATGGACTGGCACACCTGGGGAATGTTCACAAGGGATCAGCCTCCTACTGTAAGTAGAAGCAAATGTAGCTTTTGCACCAATGAGTCTGAAGTGTGGAGGTGTTTTGCAGGATTTTAAAGTCCAGTGGACATTCACTGGTATTGGACACACTTACTGACTTTAAGAACACAGAATCACAAGGTTGGAAAAGACCCGCCGGATCAGGCCCTTAGTCAGATTTTGGAATGGCATGAGGTTTAACAAGGCCAAATGCCGGCTCCTACATTTGGGGTACAACAACCCTATACAGACCCACAGACTAGGAGAAGTCTGTTTAGAAAGCTACCTGGAGGAGAGGGACCTGGGGGTGCTGGTTGACAGCTGACTGACTGGTCGGCATCCTGGTTTGGATCAGAAACAGTCTGACCAGCAGGTCCAGGGAGGTTCTTCTCCCTCTGTACTCCGCACTGGTGACACTGCACCTTGAATCCTGTGTTCAGTCCTGGGCCCCTCACCACAAGAAGGATGTTGAGGCTCTGGAGTGAGTCCAGAGAAGAGCGACCAGGCTGGTGAAGGGTCTGGAGAACAGACCTTATGAGGAACNGTTTAAGGGATGGGCGGATGAGGTGCTGAGGGGCATGGTTTAGTGTTTGATAGGAATGGTTGGACTTGACCCGGTGGGTCTCTTCCAACCTGGTTGTTCTATGATTCTATGGAAGAAAACAAATGGCTTAGAAAGAACATTCTTCCTCTTTTTTTTTTGTTCTTCTCTGATAATTATTCTGAAATCTACAAATGAGTCAGGACAACTCTGACTACTTTGGCATAAAATTGGTACTTGCAGAGGTAAACCAGAAATGTTATTTCTATTGTGTGTATTTGTGTTATTTCAAATGAAATAGCACAATGCTTACAATTTGCAAGGAATGACCAGTGAAATAGCAGCAGTTGATTATAGTTCTAATTTCCAGTTCAGGTTTCAATATATCTTTTATTAAATGAAAGACAATAGAACGTCACCAGCATCTCCTGGTTATATAGACAGGAGGACAGATATCCTGTTGCTGTTTGAAAAGAAGGAAAAATTTTGTCCTAGGACAATTTCTCATTAGCAAGTTTTAAAGGCAGCAATACCTTTGCTTTCTTTCCTGTCTGTTCAATGTGAACAAGACTGACTCATATTGTGAAGGTGAAAGTGATCTTCTGTAGGTTGTGTTGTACATATGTAGGGTGTAAGAATATAATTTTGGAGTTTATTTGTTTTATGTTTGGCAGTTGTGTCTTTCAGTTTTTAATGAATTTATTCTTAAATGTGAGTAAGGGAATGCTTGCAATATTGCCTCGGTAGAATGTATTTTATTTTGTTTGCAGTACAAGTTGAATTCCTATGGTCATCAGCCATTTTACATGGCTCTTGAAGAAGACGGCAATGCCCATGGAGTTCTCTTGCTTAACAGTAATGCAATGGGTAAGAAAACCTTTATTTTCTCACTGTATTTTTATTTTGCAGTTAGTATTTTGCAATTGTGGCAAATTCAGGCGACCTTTTTTCATGTCACTTCCCCCATTTCCAGATGTGACGTTCCAGCCTACCCCTGCCCTGACGTACCGCACCACAGGAGGAATTCTTGACTTCTACATGTTTTTGGGCCCGACACCAGAACTTGTTGTTCAGGAGTACACTGCAGTAGGATTCTTACTTTATTACAAATTGATGCTGGGGCTTGGCTGGTTAGTTGGTTTCTTTTGTTTTCACCTACTCATCACAAATATTCTCTTTTTTTTTTAGGTGATTGGGCGACCTGTCATGCCACCCTACTGGTCTCTGGGATTCCAGTTGTGCCGCTATGGATACAGCAGTGACTCAGAAATTGCCCAGTTGGTCGAGGACATGAAGGCAGCTGGGATTCCATATGTACGCCGATAGCAGTTAATATTTAAGTTCATACCTGAACTTTTGGCTTCAGTGTATTAACAAAATCAATTTAAACATGAAAAAAAAACCAAACCACCACAAAACCCCCCACCATGATGGAGTAGAGCAGACTAGATTTTATGCCAGAGTTGAACATCAATGCACACTCTGGGCTATGTTAAATGTAGTCATCAGGCTCCTTTATTTTCCTTATCATTCACACCAAAGGAACACTCAGACGCCTTAGCCAGTCAAATTCTCTTGCCACACTAGATATGAAAGAACAGTGATCAACAAGAAAAACAAGCAGGAGAGAAAATGAGGCAGCATCACTTGAATGGTATATTACTCCATGACATGGCAGCTATGATTTGGCACAAGCTGTTTTTTGGAACATAGAAATAGCACATAGATCTAAGAAAATGATACTGTTCATGGAATGGGTCTTCATATTAAATGCCATTGATATCACTATTTCAATACAGGTTTTCACAGTTTCCTTGTAGATATGGTGACACGTGCAGTTTCTGCATATATATACACATATACAAATCCAGGACTTTTTGATCTACCACATATTTATTTCTACTCTTAGACTAGATGCAATAGTGAAATCTTTATTTTACACTGGACGTACTGATTGATAGACTATGTAATATTCATTTAGTTGCTTTAGCCTAAAGTTACAGCTGCTTCCAAAGTTGCAGTTCAAATGTTCAGTAGCTTACCTATTTTGGCAGTTTATCAATAAATATATATTTGTCAAAAGAAAAAAAAAGATAAAAAAATCATTTTACATTGATTCTTTTCTTGAACTGCAGGATGTCCAATATGCAGATATTGACTATATGGAAAGGCAACTGGACTTCACCATTGGCACAGATTTTGCTGAATTACCAGCTCTGATTAACAAAATAAAAGAAGAAGGAATGAGATTCATCATTATCCTGGTCAGTTTTGAATACTGGTTTTAAATTGCAATAAATCCTTGCAGAATGCAGAATTTATTCAATAGCTCTTCAGAATTTCTTTTTTTAGCATAAGGGTAAAAGTATTTTTAATTTTAGGATCCATCCATCTCTGGAAATGAAACCAATTATCCTACCTTCTCAAGAGGTTTGCAGAATGACGTCTTCATAAAATGGCCCGATACCAATGACATTATATATTCCAAGGTACTGTTTAAAAAGAGTTGATGTTAGTAGATGCATGCTGTGTGAGTGAGCAACATGTCAGCTTAGAGTTCAGTGCTGGCTCTAGGGGAAAGTCTGCTAATGGTATATTCATTCCAGGCTGTAAACGACATATTGAATAAGAACCACAGACTGAGTTGATGTCAGTAGGTGTTGTCATTCACATAGGTATCAAGAAAGAATGGTTTGATCTGTATGTTGCTGATGCACAGTTTACATTCAGTGTGATCTGATTATTTAAAAATGTCCTTTATCCTATTAGGTCTGGCCATTTCTTCCCGATGTCCAAGTCGACGAGTCACTACCTGAGCAAACCCAGATACAGGTAAATGCTGATATGGTTTGGTTATGTTTGGAACACAGCAGCACATTACTTAAGGAAAATAGTAGCAAACTGCTTGATAAAGCTTGTGGGATGAATAAAGTGCAAAAACTTTTTAGACGTCCTAACTGTGCCAAAGCCAGTAGTGAATAAGTATTTTTTTTTCATTTTTTTAAATATTTTAAACAAATTCCAACATTTTAATGGCAGGATACTTTCATTCCTTTATCTGTTTTGGTTTTGTACTCTCTTAACAGATGTATGGAGCACATGCTGCTTTCCCAGACTTCTTCCGCAATTCCACAGTGGAGTGGTGGAAGAGAGAAATCCTGGAGTTCTACAACAACCCCACTGACAATGCAAAAAGTGTCAAGTTTGATGGCCTGTGGATCGTGAGTGTAGAAATACATTTGATTTCTGGACTTTTTTTTCCCCTGCCAGACCCTAGCAGAGGGCGGTCACATTTCATGGTGTCTGTACTGCTATTGAAGCTCAGAGGGTATCTAGTGTTAAGTAGCCATTAAGTGAAATTAAAAAAAAATAGGGTTGAGGGAAAGCAAGCAGAGCACCAGGTAGAACCTGAACCCACAGCCAAAGACGCATGTTTGGCTCTGGGTTGCACTTGCACTGCCTTAGTGTATTGTGACTTTCTCCCTCTGCTGTGGCACTCTGCACAGGGAAACAGAACCTACACTCACTGTTTTTCCCTTGAAATACTTTGTGTCTCCCTACACCATTCTACATGTGAACATGTCAAGAAAACGTAGAACAGTAGACTGAGGCTGCAGCTGAAAGGACTACTGAGGAATTCTACAATGCTGCTTGAGGTAGTTTGCAATTTAATGTGTTTTGTAGGCTTGAAGTAATTACAATCAGGTTGTGCTCTCTGTTTTTAGGACATGAACGAACCAGCAGCTTTTATGAATGGTGCCATTGGTGGTTGTAGAAATGACCTCCTCAATATGCCACCATATATACCTCGTAAGTCCAGTCACTCCTTTAAGCAATGTTAGGTTATTCTGCTTATGGCATTCTTTCTTTCATGACATATGCTGAGTAAATGCCTAAATGTACATATATAAAAGCACAGCTCCTAACTGAAAGTGGCCCTTTACTTTTCCAGTTACGGGCACTCTTCAACTCAATCTCTTTCAGTGGGACCAACAATTGCATGTCAGTTTTTAAAAATAAAGTTATTTTCAGATGCTTGCCTGTATATGGATTTTGGTACCTATTTTATATCTAGGTGCTTTGTTTTTAGCATGGCAGAGAATGAAGTTTTCTGTTTCACAGTTTTCTCAGTTGGATAATGCAATGCAAAAGTATCCTAATGTCTCCTCACTACCATTTATCTCTATAGTCAAATACTTGAAATACTTTACTTTCTTAGCCTGACTCTACTCAAGTACTGATCTAAAGTGCTGATTAGTTATTATTTATAAATAGTTTATTAACATACTTCTGTTGCTCACTGTTGTCTTTAGTTATTAACTAATTTCTTGGAAATTGTCATAGATGGACCATAACCCATGCCAGAATCATATTTGTATTTATATGGATGATATATGATTCTATGATATCTTCTGAATTTGGATATCCTCTGTTTATTCTTCAAGCCTCTTCAGTAAGAACATTTGTAATTCAACTATTAAAACAATTGCAGTTATAGTTCCTTACTTAAGAATATTAGGAATCTTCCATTTTGGAAATGTTATTTTTTATAATTATAAGTAAAAAAAAAAAGACAGTATACGTGGCTTAAAAGAGGCAAAACACCTAAGAGATTATGAAAATTAAGAGAAAGTAACTCAAACCATTACTCAATATTCATTATCAAAAAATATTTTTTTTTCTCTTTCCTTTAGATTTGGGATACCGATCAGAGGGATTAGCTTACAAAACTCCGTGTATGGAAGGTCAACAATATCTTCCAGATGGTACTCCAGTTAGACACTATGATGTCCACAGCCTTTATGGATGGTCACAAACAAAACCTACCTTAGAGTAAGTGAAGTCTGCATACTTTCTTGTCACCTCCAAAATATGTTACAGATGAATATTCTACATCTACATTCTTACGGCAAAAACTTTCATCAGTTTATTAAACATTCCTGAGAAAGCTTTCTTTTCATTCTCATATATTTGATTCTTCAGTCCAGCTAGAAATGGAGTTTGCCAAGAACTGGAACAGGCTGTCTGGGGAACTGGTTGAGTTACTATCCCTGGAGGTAATTACAAGAGGTGTAGGTGTAGGTGTAGTGCTTAGGGACATAGATTAGCGATGAATTTGGCAGTGCTAGGTTAAAGGTTGGATTTGATGATCGTAAAAGTCTTTTCCAACCTGAATGAATCCGTGATTCTTTTCAGAAGCTTGAGCAGCAGTGCTATAGCTCTGGCAGTTGATATAATTTGTCATGCTACTGGTCAATTAGAGCAGTGACCTCACGCATGGTACAAAAAGGATGGTATGAACCTGAGATTCTGGAAAGGATGTACAGGAGAAAATGACATGGGTCTGTGCAGGGCTGAGCTGAACCTTTATTTCCATGATTTCTCTGCAATAAATATTTTCTGCAATTGGAGCTAGCTAAGAAAAATAACCTGCCTACTCAAGCACATATACACCTGCATCTGCATCACTATCTTGGGACAAGACAGCAAAGTCATTATTTTGAATTTAACAGCTTTAAAATCACTGACCCCAACCAGACTCAGTTTTAAAGGTGCATTTAAACTGTTTTAAGAGAGTTTACCCAAGTCTGATTCTAAAGATGGTTGCTCAACCATCTGGGGAGCAATTCCTGGTATACCAATTCTGAGAACTTCATACAGATGTTATGTTGTGCAGGCTTAGTTGTTGAGCGCTATGATGTAATAACATGTCCGCTGTGTTCCTTCTCATATAGTTTAATTTGGTGGTAATTACTCACCATTCTGTATTTCTTTGTCCCAACATATTCAAACAGGACATGTTGCCTTTTCAGCAGAGGCTTCTATTATCAAACAGCCACCAAGGCCACCCAGGGGTGATGCTCTGAATTGTAAACAAGAGCAGTCAATCCATAGACACTGCTTGGGTATTCATTCACAAGGCAGAATGGAGAACAAGTCTGAATATTTTGACCAGCTGTTGGGAACAGTAATTACTCCATGACAGTCTCACATAATTACAGTAATTAATATGTGAAATAATTTTTGCTTCTAGGTCTTGCTAGGGTAGCCTGGTTTATTTCTAGGTTTGATGTAATTTTCACCTTATGTTTTATATAAATATGAAGACGAATATAGTTTTCTAACAATGTTAATTTAATAAGGGCTTTATGTCCTCCTCTGTTTAAAAGAAATAGAGTAGTAGTTAAAAGGGGACACAGTGACTTTTAAAGTATGAACTATGCACATAAGTCTTTACTTTAGGTATATTTTCTCAGTTCCAAGGCAAACGCTAATATCTGTTACTTTCTCAATAGTACCCCAGTCTGTTTTAGATAACACCTGATGCTTTTTAATTTCCAATTCATCAAGGAAGCAAGGAACAGTGTTTCTTTATAGGTCTTAAGAATTTAAAGCCCTTGGTAACTTTGATTTTACCATAAAGACAGAAAATATCGAGGCTGCTTGAAATTTGGACTGAGTAGATATTATATTTGGTGCTGTGCCATTGCGATGCTGCCAGTCAAGGCAGGAGCTAAACTGCTGACAGGACGAGAAAGAAAGTCTGATACCTCTGCTACCAGCCAAATCACACGTGCTTTGGGCATTATAAGCAGACAATAATTTAACAGTAAGAAGAACATTAGCATTGTTTCTGTGTACTAAGTATGAACTGAAATATTAGTCAAGTATTTCGTTTTTATTTGAGAGGTAATGTGACAGAAATGACTATGATAAATTACACAGCTTAGACAGATATTCTTGCACTTGATATTTATTTAAAATGGTAGTTTACAAAAAATATGTGTCTCCCAAAGCCCAATTTATTCTTGTTACTAACTGAAGGAGTACTTGTGTAGCTGAAGATATTGTTGCAATAGTAATTAACTTTAATATTAAACCACCCAAACAGGAGGATGGTTTGCCTGCAAAACTCTCAAAATCCTGTAGGTTGGAAATGAACAGCTATTTTGTATGCAACTTGATGTCATTCCAGTTCTCCATCTTTTTAGGCAGAGGCAACTTCCAGCTATAGGCTTAATGCTGTTCTTTCATAAGGGGTCTTGGGTATAGGCTTGAAAGCCAGAATGCTTACTAGTGAGTACAGGAACCGTTTGGAGGTGAATATGGGCTTTGTGATGTGAGTAATTACTTTTCCTGGACACAGCTTTGGCTCGGTCCTGAAGCAGAGAGCTGGCACCTTGAGTCAGCAAAGCACTTGGGCATTGCTCATCCTTGAGCAATTCTACATGCAACATACAGGTACCTTTACATCTGAAATTTTAGCTGCAATTTCCAAAGCATTGTTGAAGTGGAATAAGCCAAACAGAGGCTGAAAATCTTTGATAGTAGTTACAAAGAGAATAAAAGATACTAGCAAACCTACTGTTTGTCTTAGAAGAAATAATTACAGCACATTAGTCTAGTTTAATTAGTACAGTAATTTAAGTGACTTGTGTATTTTTGCTGTAATTATAGTGTCACTAAAGCTGCAAATCCCATAGAAAAACTAATAAATAGTGCCTTATTGAAGCAGCTGTTTAGGTGATTCTTGTGGAGCCAGCACTGGAGAGCCGTGCAATTTAATCAGTGCAGCTTTCTCACTGGTGTTGCAGTTTGGTGTTTTGCTGTAATGGTTCACAGTACATGTGCATGGAGACAAAGGGATTGTTCTAAGAAAGTGGAGCAGTAATGCATCCATACCAGTCACATGGCATAGAGCAACAGCATATGCTTCAAAGAAAGATGCTCATACCCTTGGCAGAGGAAGCAGGAAGCATAAATTCCCCTGAAATTAGCATATTGTTTTCCCCCTAGAGCTTACTTGGTCCCTTTGCAGGTACTTTGTGCCAAAGGCCAAGGTTTTATTTAAGAAAATTAATTTTTTTTTTTAAATTATTTGAGGGATGGGATTAATTAGTGAATAAATTTTACTTCCAGCTCATTCACAGCTGCACCTCTGGAGCCTCAGGAGATTTTCTCCTGAGTCACTGGCAAGACACAGTCTCCCCTCACCAAAGACTGGATGTATTGTGTAGAGCATCTTGAAATGTCCGTGACTCTCCCTGCTTGATACAGCAATTTCCTTTTGTCCTTCACGTTCCAGTATGTTTCCTGCCCTGTAGGTTTTTGCTTCTAAATTGAGAAAAATTAAATAAATCCCACTGTTGTCAAAATATTACTAACCTCTGGCTGAAATATTTTCTGCTTATCAGGAGCTTAATGTGATCACACCAAATATCAGCTGGTGCCAAGGTAATCACACACATTGGTAGTCATGTCTTAGCCGTGACGGCTGTTACCTGCCCTGAGCAGAAAACTGCTTATTTAATATATTTGCTTGTAGACACATCCTTGCTGCTTATTTCATATTGATATCATGTCATCTTGATGCTTCTGAAGTGACTACAAATCCATGACTTACTCTTTTGTTCCAATAGCATTTTGGCATCTGGAGACCAATATTCCTGACACCTGTTTCCCCCCCTTATGATATTCCTGGTATGAGTTTTTTTAAAAATTATTTTCAACTGTTGCTACAATTTTCAGGTGCTTTTAGAAAGGAATGCCGAGCACTGGACATCATCGTGAAGACCTTAGAAAACGTGCAAGTTGGGCTAAATTTGTATTTTCCCACACAGTAACTTTCCTGTGCTGGAAATCTGTGTTTTAGCACCTCCTTGTTTTGTTTTGCCAGTTCCCTTTCCAGCTACAGGTTGACTGATACTGCTGAGTTCCTGTGTATGTGTGAATCCTAGCGAATTGCTGTAAAAAGCACGTCTGGATCAGATGTGTGCATATTCATGCATAAAACAATGCTGCCCTTTGCTATGAAAATATAAGCCCTTATGTTTATTTTTGAAGAAAGAATTTATGTAACAAGTAATGTAATAATTCTTATGTCATTTGGGGGTTTTTTTTCTGTCTGTTTTTAATGCCAGTGGTTTGCAGAGCGCCACCAAGGAGCGTGGGATCGTTATCACCCGTTCCACATATCCCAGCAGTGGAAGATGGGCAGGACACTGGCTTGGTGATAACACTGCAGCTTGGGATCAGCTAGCAAAATCTGTTATTGGTATGTAGAACAAAAAGGATCTGTATTCAGTTAACTGAATATTTTCAGCTATTTCTTTCTTTTCATCTACTTGCCCTTAGTATTCATGTGGTTTTAGCTGAAATAGGCCTTTTAGCTCAGGAACCATATTTTGTGGGCAATTTCTCTTCTACTTCGCTTCTGCACCGGGTGCTGGGACCCCTTTTTTTCTTTGGGACTGGCCACCTTCACACCCTGTGTCCTGGTATTCCTTTCTATGTTTGCTTCAGACCAACCAGCTCCTGCCTTTTTCTGTAGCCAAAAACCACAAAACTTCAATGAAATCGTGGGGTTAGTGCTTGTTTTCTCTTCTTGTCATTCAGCATTACAATATATATTATCTATGTAACCGTTAGCATACCAAAGGGAAAAAAAAACCCAACTAGTAATGTTGAATTATTTTCCCTTTCAGGTATGATGGAGTTCAGTCTCTTTGGAATATCTTATGTAAGCTAAATGAGTTATTACCATATATTTAATTATCTTGGTGCTGTACTAGATGTTATAGTATTCCAATCAGATAATTTTTAAACTTTCAGACAGGAGCTGATATCTGTGGCTTCTTCAAAGACTCAGAGTATGAACTGTGTCTTCGCTGGATGCAGCTGGGTGCATTTTACCCGTATTCAAGGAATCACAATGAGAAAGGAACAAGGGTGAGTTGCAATTTTTTAATGGTTGTTAACATCTGGGCCTTGGGAACTCTCATGTAGAGACCAATCAGAATATGGTACAAGATGTTCAGATGACTGGTTCAAGAATAGGAACACTCTAAGCAAAATGGAAAAGGAAAAATCATGTTTGGCTCTTTATCAAATACATAATTATCTCTATTTTTATGCTATCTCTGCTGTAAGCCTGCCCCTAGACTGGGAGATTTTATGTCCCCAGAGGGGCTGCTCTGGGCTTTGGGCCACTTGAAGGAAGCCTAGTCTACGTCTGCTTTGACTGAACCAAACTCCTACATATTTTTCCCCATATGCCATTTTTATTTAAACGCACTACATTGGCAAGATGAAAATAGTATGCTTTTATGGCAAATGCACTTAAAGGAGCAAAACTGACCTTGGTGCTCTCAGCCCTAATTGCCCATAATTATCCAACAAATGGGAAAATGGAACAGTGTAATAAGATTCTGGAGTCAACCTCAGAAATCTCTGTACTTTGCACATTTGCCACCATCAGATATTGTATTTCTTTTAAGAGTAAAGGAAAATAATTGCCTAAATGTAGGTCTGTGCTGGCTAAGAAAGTGTTGTTATAGAAAGCTGTAAAACAAGATAACTGGAAAATAATAAAAAAAATGAAAACAGCACTTCTTCCAGCTAAAGCTTCAAGTCTAGCAGAGTAGAGCTATTTATATGGCATATATCTAATGGATTAAAGTCTCCTTTTCAAAAACTGTGTGCTTTATCTTGCAGCGGCACACTTTTCGATAGGACTTTTAATGCCTTTAAAAATGCAGATTCAGGGTTATCGTGTTGCTTCCAGTCTTACCCAATTTGCCAAGGTATTGTTCAATACGTTTAATAAAGACTGGAAGTGCCCCCTGACATCAGTCATTAGTGCTTGGTATCTTCTTGCAAGTCCCAAGTGCTGCCCTGCAGGTAAGAGGGATAATAAATTACGTACACTGGGATGTGTCACTCCTTTGGGACACTTTGCATTAAGCAGTTTTTATACTATTTTCCCCTAGGATTTTCTCACTTTCCTTCTTTTTAGTTCCTTTCTTAAGGCTGATAGTGTATCCTATTGTTTTTATTGCCACTTTCTCCTTAATCAAAGAATAAATAAATTAAGTCACTCTAGTCAAGCAGAGGAATTTCGTAGGCTTTGTCTTGCTATATTGATTTCAATGCACATTTGTTAATTACTTATACTAACAGGTTAGATGAGGTCTGAAGAGAAGCATAAAATGAAAGAAAAGAGATGTTAAAGTGAAGTCTTGTGATCATTAGCAAATTATATTTTTACTTTTTTTTTGGTTTAGATTATCTGAAAAAAACCATTCTACCAATGGGCTCTTTTCTTTCAGAGGCAAGATCCTGTTTCCTGGGATTCAGCGTTTGAGGAGATTTCCAGGAACGTGCTAAATATAAGATACACCCTGTTGCCCTACCTCTACACATTGATGTATGACGCCCACGCCCATGGCAGCACTGTTATCCGCCCTGTACTCCATGAGTAAGTGTGACTCCTTTGCTCTCCTTGTCAGGACGTTGCACTAAAACTTCTATAGTTACAACCCTCCTAATAATAAAATTTCCTCCGAGTTACAGCATTTTTTAATTAAATGGAAAAAAAGCACAATATCAAGAATATGAGCTTTCAATATTAAGCCTCACTGGAATAGCAGTAGTTCTATGTTTTTCACTACGCAAAATCGAACATTTGCTTCTGTATATTTAAATTTTAAAGCTCACCCTTAACCTCTTTAGGAGTAAGTAACAAAAATGTTTCATCTGATGCTGGGCATGCAAACATTGCAAAAATAGCTAGACAAAAACTTTGGATAAAAAGGAGGCAATTCTGCCACACATCATGTATTTTGCAAGGAAAAAATGTCTTTTGTGTGTGTGTCTGAGGAAATATAGCAGATTCTTTTAAAAGAAATTGTTAGAAGTACAAAAATCACCTTTGCTTCTGATCAAGAGGGGCAGTACCTGCAAAAGCTTCAACTCCTGCTCCTAAAAGATGTTGTCTAGTATCTACATGTATGTCTTGAGTGAGAAATACTGATTTCTTTGCATGTTTTGACTTGCTTTTTTAAACTGTCAAAGAAAAGCAGTGGCACAAATCATAAAGTTGTTCCCTGTCTTTCCATGACCTAATCTTACTATTGCTGATACCAGTCATGCACAATGGGTCTGAGTTCTGTGATCTAAATATACTGCAAAGTAAATGCAAAGAAAGGGCAAAAAAGAAAGTTAAGTAATATCTTGCATTCCTCTAATGATTTTCACATTAGGATCTTTATGCATTCCTGGTAAGCATTTATTGATCTCTGAATTATTAATACTGTAATAAAGATGAGGAAATAGTAGATATTTGGAATAATAGGTTCAATTTCTGACAAAAATGTCTGAGAGGTCGAACATTTTGGAAGAGTTCAGCACACAATGTCTAATCATTATTCTGTGAACATGCAGGTTTGTGGAAGACAAAAACACCTGGGATGTATATGAGCAGTTCCTGTGGGGACCTGCACTGCTCATCAGCCCTGTGATGCAACAGGTAAGCTTTTTAGCACTTAAGAAAACACTGAAGTCACTTTAGGTAAAATTCACTTTTAGATTTAAGGTACCTAACCCATGTATGTTTAATTCCAGAATGCTGTAACAGTGAATGCTTACTTACCCAATGCCCGCTGGTATGATTACCACACAGTAAGTAATTTTGTAAATTATGTTATTTCTTTTCTTCACAGCACTGTTCAGACAGCACCAAGTTGATCTGAGAACAGAGGAGAGGTCTAAACACTCTCTTTCTTTTACTTTTTTGCATTGAGTTTCAGTTCTTACCGATGTAACATTGTCTTAGCTGCTAAAAAATCCCTCCTGGATTCCTGTATAATACTGTATAATAACACGACCACAGTTAAGGCAACTTTAAAGGTGAAATAATACCTTTAATTTGAAGTCATTCTAGGTCTCTAACCCTAACATTATACTCATGTCTGTAACAAATGCTCTAATGGAGAAAGGCAAAACAGGTGTATCTGCATTATCTTTCACAGAGTAAAAGAAACACAGTTTTGGTATTAGAAAGTGTAGGCATCAAAAATCTCTTCATTAATCACAAAATTGTAATTCACCTGAATGGCCCCTTTGGCTCAGCTGCTCTCACCTATGATTAAGCCAGTCTTCTATAGATAAAGAATTTTAGAGATTCTCTTAAACGCATCAGGTAGGTAGTCCTACCATAACAACTTGTAATTAATCTGTCTGGGAAAACGATAATAATTTCATTCTAAAAAAATCCTGAAAAACAAGGACAATTCAGTAGAAGAATTTTTGTTTTCTTTTTCATAAATAGGATGAGGATGTTGGCTTTAGGGGACAGTTCAGACTTTTACAAGCTCCTTTGGAACACATCAACCTGCATATTCGAGGAGGATATGTCCTTCCTTGGCAAAGACCTGCTACTACAACTTTTTACAGGTAAGATTAACTGAAAATTTAAAATTTAGCTTTACACAGCCATGTATAATACTACCAGTCCTCAGAGAAGCTACATATATGATAGCACTTGAGCTTTAGGGATGTTTTCTTTCTTTTTTTGTTTACTCCTAAGGGTCTCCTGTAACGTCATAGTGTGGGCTTAGGAAGATGACTATAGGAGATAGATTGAGTGGCATACAATATTTATTAAGAAGTCATAAACATGAAATGCAGTATGCTCAGGAAACATTATTCTGTTTTCCACAGCCGAAAAAACCCAATGGGACTCACTGTTGCTCTGAACGACACTCTGATGGCAGAAGGACAGCTTTACTGGGATGATGGTGTTCGCATTGGTACGTGTGGCACTTCTCGCCTTTATAAAATCCCATCTTTGTGAGGATGGTCAAACACTGCAACGGGTTCCCCCAAGAGGCTATGGAGCCTCCACCCCTGGAGATATTCCAAGCCCAGATTAAAATAGACAAAACAAACCTCAGGTCTATGAAGCAGAGATTAAACAAGTTACTGCAGTCCTGGAAAACCACCAAATACTCAGTAGCTGACTTAGGAGCTTTTCTGTCTGCAGTTCTTAACAACAACACATTTATCCAAGTGGAAACTCCAAGCTGTAAGGAACTGCATCACTTAGCCTTTGAAAAGGTGTGTTATGGTGGTTGCTAGAGATTAGGAGGAAGTTTTTCACGGAAATGGTCATTAGGCATTGGAATATGCTGCCCAGGGAGGTGGTTGATTCGCCTTCCCTGGGGGTGTTTAAGTCACGAGTAGACGAGGTCCTGAGGGACATGGTTTAGTGTTTGATGGGAATGGTTGGACTCGATTATCCAATGGGTCTCTCCCAACCCGGTGATTCTGTGATTCTGTGATTCTGCATTAGAAGTCCTTGGTGTAGCATGAGGTGTTTGAAGAGGAGCTTTAAGAGCAGATGGAAATTATGAACTCTGGTCAAAGCAATCATATTTCTAGAGGACATATCTGAATGTGCCTTCAGAGACAAAACTGAAATTTAACCATCAAATTAGCATTATATTCCTGATTTAAATCACATAATGCTATGATTTATAATATTAATATGTTCTATAAATGAAATTGGCCCTGGACCTAAGGCAACACAGATGGCACATTTTTTCTCAAGCCTATAGAAAACACAACCATAACTATAGATTATGTGGGAATCTTTAAGTAATTTACTCAATATTATGAAATTTTAATGGTCCTCAGATAAGAGATACTTGCATGTCATTTATGCTTTCCATCCAGAGGGTGTTGTCCTTCTAATAACAATAAGCTATCACCCAAGATTGCTGTAAGTGGTGCAGAGAATGTTGTTATTTTGCATAATGATATCTAGGGAAGTCTGCAGGATGCTGCTTGTGTGTTTTGCAATGTTTCCTGTACACCACTGCCTGTTAGCACTGGAATTCAGGAATGATGACCGTGTTTGTGGAAGTCTGTTGATAAATGAAATCAGAGTAGATTACAAGTTGCCTGTCACCAGGATGCCTGTGATCTGCCTTTGGTGATGCAGAAAGGCAAGAACCTACAACGCCCATGATTATCAGCACTACTTTGAGTTTACTTAGCACTGGGTTATATGGTTGATGAATGAAGCATCAATGTCTATTGTTGCCATGTGTAACTGGAGAGTGAATAGAGCTGAATGTGGAAAGGGATTCCTATACTGGTCTTAGTATTCTTGATCTTCCTAATGGTGGGTTTTTGCCCTTTTTATATATTGCCTCTAAAATTTTCTTATTTTTTAGATAGCACACAGTCCTATAAGAAAGTATTTTATGTCTTCTGGAAAGACAGAACTTTTCTGTATTTATGTATACATCAGTATACCATATATTTCTGTATAACAGAATACTTGAAATTTTGATAATGTGTCAACTAAGGTGAATAGCTAATATGTTTTATTTTATTCTTTCCTATTAAAAGATGCATATGAAGATGGTGTGTATCTTCTAACATCATTTACTGCTAATTGGGTACGTAATGCTATCTCACAGTTTCTGAATAGGAGATTATTAGGAGATAGGAGATTATTATTAGGAGATAGGAGTTAGGAGATTTTTATTGTATTTTTAAATATAGGTGTTCTAATATGGGACTTGCTCATGTCTAGATGTCTCACCCTAATATTAACTGATGATACTGATTTCAGAGTATTGTTAAGTACTGTATACATTTATGGCATTGTAATTTCAGATATAATTCTGAAAATAGAAATTTATTTCATATAGATTTCTGCAAAGTGAAAGCATGTATCGATATATAACATTTCAAACATGTAGATGGTTCAGAACAGCTGAGCTGGGAAAAACAGCCCTTGCTGGTGAAAAAGGAGATGGAGGTTGCAGACAAGAGGGTTTAAGGAGAAAAGGCTTTGGAACCCTGGCTTAAAGCTAAAGAGAAATACCTCTGCCCGGCAAATAATTTGGGATTTTTCTCAAGAATGGATATGAGAAGTTGCTCCTTATCCATTTGGCAAGTTCAGAGTCCTTCCTGCTGTTCTCTATATTGTTGTTCAAGCTATGTCATTGCTCTAAAAAGAAACAAACATCCACAGGGTCAGAAGGAGGGCATTTGTGTTAGCAGTGGGGCGCTTTTTCTCCTGTTTGTGGTAGGATGTATTTTCTGTGTGCAGTCTTAATTCTGTGAGGAAGCAGAACACAGAGTCATTGGCAATCACAGAAGAAATCACTCTCTAAAAGAGAAAATAGAGGAGAACAGGACCTTCCTCATTCATGAGTCCTAATCTTGCCCTCCCATCAATGACAAACCAGGGGTGTATTTGTGGTTCTGAGTCATAAACTTGAGCCCTTGTCCTAGGAAGTGTGCATTGACCCCAGTCAATGTATTTTATAGAAAAAAAAATCGAGGTGCAGCCTGATAAGACAGCAAAGAAAGTGCAGTGACTGGTGTAGAGTCATTGCCTCTCTTCTGGACTGCTTTTTCCCTTTTTTCATCAACACAGAAAATCTGGGATGCATTCATGGGTAACTAAGTCAATAAACAGGAGTTTTCCCTTTAAATATTGGCATTTCTGGGATATTTGGTTTCAATTTTTCTCATAATCACTTGAATTTCTGGAATTAAACTAGGCTGTGATCATATAAACTTTTGGTTTAAAAGACATGCTTTTTATTTCTTAATAGAAAATACATTTTTTATTTCATTAGTTTTTTAAGGCACCAGAATATTTTCTAATTTTTAACTGCACTGTTCTTTCTTCTCATAATTTTCTTTGTCAAATAATTGGATGTTAATCGCTACGGAAAAGAAATTTGTTTTGCTAATATTTACTATTTGCACTTGCAAGAAGTTTATAAAATAAATGCACTTTTTCCTGTTCTTACAGCAAGTTGGTAAGGAAATGCATAATTAAAGAGATCTTGAATCAACCAACCATGAAAAATAATCACACTAACAGGAATACACCCTAAGCACTGAATATGGAGAACTATATCATATACACAATTGCATTGGATTGCACTTGGGCTGTGAACCAGCAGGCAATGTCTCTGGGCTGCTTAACATGGCATTTGCTCTCTGGAGATATTTAGTCCCTGGTACATCCCAAAAAGAAACTGTGTGCTCATAATCTACTTAAAATCACAGCAAGTGGAAATGAGAGGTGACTTGTGAGCTCTGAGGGAAATGATGGGGTGAAGGAGCTGCTCTAGGAGGGCATGAAGCAGGGAGGGCAGAGCCTAAATCAGAAATCAGGAGACGAGGTTTAGTTGTTGTCCCTGTGACAGTGGAAGAGGGGTTTGTCAATGCAGTAGGAGTTAAGAACATCTGGTTGCTTTACTCCTCACATCTATCAGCAATTAAAGTGGCAATTAAAGACACAGCAGAGCCCAGGATCTAAGCAGATTAACAATGTGAAGAAAATTGAAGCCTTCAACATTTAGAAAATAAATAAAAACATACAGGTATTTAAAAAAAAAAAGAAACAGGGAGAGAGGAGAGCAATTGAAAAACTCCTGTGGACTAGTACCAGTCTAATAACAGCCTCTTATATCTCTCCTTTTCCTGTCAGAACGTTTTAGACATCACGGTTTTGCATCACGGTTACACTGATCCAAACAACTTAATGTTCACTGAAATTAAAGTCCTGGGGATGCCCACCAAGATTACCGAGGCGACCATTTTGCAGAATGGTGTGACAGTTCCATCGTCTCACATCGTGACCTACAATGATGCCAAGAAGGTGAGATGCCATTTGCAGGGCAATGCCACTTTCACAATGACAGACATGCTCTTAAACATTTAGAGATTCAGCTCTGAGCTGTAATATAGTATTTAAAATATATTTCAGCAAGATATATATGCTCTCATTGGGTAATTATTATATAAGTCATCATTTAATTTATAGTAAAGATTGTGCAGGAAGTCTAGTAGAGCTTTTAAGCATAGCAATTACTGTTAAGGAACCAAAACACTTCTGACAGTGGAGTTTGGTTTGTGTTTGTCTTCCTAATAGCTCACTTGCAACCTGTGAGATTTCAAGGAAGGTGAAGCAGCTACAAGTATTTTCATAGTCTCTACATGACCCTGTTGTTGTCAGTCTTGTCTGACAACACTTTCAATTCTCAGCCCTGTTTGTCTACCACCCTTTCTTACTTTGCCGTATCATATTTTGGCTATTAGCATTGCAACACAGGGCTCCTACCTGTAAAAGTCAAATCCCACTTCTCCTAAGGTTATTAGCATACCTTCCACCAGAACACAAGGTTTTCCATCTGCATGTGTTGTTCCTGGTTCCTGCCCAAGGCATTCCCCTTACCTCCAGTAATAAAGGCCAGCACTACCAAAAGCAACTGAAATAAATGTGTATAATTGCATTTCCATTCAAGACGGCACTCCTGTGGGGTATGTTTCAGATATGAACAGAACTGCTGAGGTATTCAGTCTTGCCAGTTTTCTGGTAGAGGGAGACTGCCTAACCTCTTCTCTTACTGGGATCTTGTCACTTTCCCTTTGAAATTCAGTGTTCTCTCAGTCTTAGTTCTTTCTCTCTTTCATGGAAAGCCAGAACTGTATGCTTAACTAAAAAGATGAGTTAAAAATGTAAAAGAGAATGGAGTTCTAAAAGAGCTTCTGAATGAAGGGAAGGGATCAGAGGCTCATGGTCAGATATCCAAAAATCTAGGCTGGTTAAAATGTGTTTAAAGTTGTACAAACACAAAAGCAAAGGAAGAGGAATAAAATCTTGTAACCTGAAGTAAGAAGCCACTATATTCTTTACTGAACACAGACAGAGCAGTAGCTCTTCAGGTCAGTTATTAATTGTCCATTTTTTGTCTGTTTTCTTTCCCACAGGTCCTGACAATCACCCAGCTTCAACTAGAATTAGGCAAAAACTACACCATGCAATGGAACTAAAATGCCTGGGAAACAATATTGACCATACCACTGAATTTTCTTGTTGTTTTAAAGCTATCTTTCAAATTCTCCATTTTCAAAATGCTTCTCTGTCATCTTATAATTTTTACTATAAAAATTTACTAGTTGTAGTTAATTCACATTTGGGATTATTTGTATAAAGCAGTCATATTTCAGTGTTATTGTAGGCTGACTAAACAGTCTCCATGTGATGCAAAGTCAGTATTTTAAACTGTATGGCACTTCAATCTAGCATCATAATTCAAAACTGAGACCTGAATGTAAAACTGTTTTCTTAGAGTAGGATTTCTGGCTGACTTCATGTGTGCCAGATTTTAATTGTGGCTATTTGAGTCACTACTATGGAGAAGTATTTAAGACCAGATGAAGAAAAAGTAACTGCTTTCGGATCAGTGATTTATTGTGAAACAAGGTTTCAAGTTGTTGATCTATAAAATTCTGAGGTACTCGCAAAAGTCATTTTGAGTTCTAGTTTTCCTATGGCTTAGGCCAGACATCTGTGTTCCCCAGTGTTTTGACCTAAAGTTGTAAAATTAAACCTGAAGTTTCAAGGTTAACTGATTAATGTTGGTCTCTGAGTGTTTATTTCACTGAAGAAAATGTTGTTGCATGTTTACTATAATGGAGTAATTCATGTTAAGACTCTTCGTGTCCCAAGAGTGCAACAGATGATCTAAACAGATTGGAAAAGCATGTTTACAATTAAATTTGATGGGAATAAACTGCTGTCAGAGGTAGTAGTACTCTCTAGTGACTGTGCTTAAGATTAGATTAAAGGATACCTCTCTGTTATAAGATTTTGTAGTAAAACAGGTAAGTAACCAACATTTCATAGGTGAATCACTGTGATTGTAGGGCTGAATTTACTGAAATTTCCCTGTAATGTAATAATGAAACTGCAATCCAGAGAAAATGACAATGTAGGACTAACATTACCATTTTGACAAATATTTTTATCTGAAGGAACCAAGTACACTGTTTTTCAAAAGCTACCGATGACCAGCAGAATAAGTAAGCAGATGCAAGGACGTGTCTCAACACTGAGAATAGGGGAGGTGCAGGTTAACTGACCCTTCGATCCATTCCCTCTCATACTATGTTCTACTCCTTTGCACCCAGTCGAATGGTAGGTACAGCCAAAGACATCCAAGAGCTTGTTTTCATCATTTTTCTCATCAGATTTATCTGGGGAGTCTCTTTGATTTGTTGTCTCAGCTTTGAGAGGATCAATACGTCAGCTGAACTGCCTGCATTTTGACCACAGAGGAAGGCTTTTACTGAGTGAGTCCTCAAGATGGTAATAATTAATGAGGAACTCATATAGACTGAGAAATCACAGCTTCAAAGATGAGTTGGCCACCTTAGGGCGGTGCTCCCTGCAGTGTCTCTCCCAGAGGGCCTGGGAAATGAACATCCTCTCCTGCAGTTTGTACAAGTAGGTACAGCTCAGCAAGCCAGGCCCCCAGCTCACTTCTGAAGTGTCTTTGTAGCATCACGGTCCTTAGCTGGAGTCCAGAGATGCTATATGCTGCACCAGGTGGGCTTTTTTTTTTTTTTCTTCAGGTTTAAAGTAGCTTTTTGTGCAGTGTCTCTCTTTGGGTCAGATATGCACGTGTGTTGTGAAACATCTCTTTCTGCTGGAAGTCACAATAAGTTCATGAGCTGTGCTGAGTACTGGGACAGTTTTCAAAAGAATTAAGTGAGCAGCAACCAATATACAACTGGTGTTGTGGATGGGATTTTTTTGACTATTGTTCTCTGTGTTACTTTGAGTTTCAAACACTTACTTAAAAAAAGTACTCATAAAATAGCATAATAACACTCAGAGATTTGATATAATCCTGCTGCCCATTGTGCCAGAAAATTCCCGTGGAAGGCACAGCATCTTTCCTGAAAGCCATAAAGTTTTAGTTTCAATTTTCTTTTTCTGACCTTTATTGGCTGCTGTACTGTGCATACTTGAAAAAATAAATGCAAAGAAAACAGAACTTATGAAAAGTCATAAATTTGTTTGGTGCATTAAAATTTTCAGCTAATTTTTTCCTAATATTAAAGCACCAGAGTTACATTATGAATAGCATATTGTTGTAGATTAGCTCCAGTAGGCAGCTAAATAGTGTCAAAGACCAGCCAGACTGTTGGAAATAAGAAGAGTGCATTCAAAATGCTGCCATTCATGCATCCTGGTCTGAGACTGCTACCAAGCATGGTCTGAGAGGTGAGATGTTTGGGGCTGCAGTGCCTTGCACTGAGCTAGTGTCCATTTTGCACCTGAATTGTTTTCTGGATGGAAAAACTCAGGGAAAGGTCACTTCCTAGTGAGACATCTCATGTCTTTAACTCCCTAACAAAATGGAAGTTTAACCCAAACCATTTTCAGCAGGGTTTTTCATGCCATGCACCTGAAATCTGCCTGAGACAGGGAGAGTGTATGTGTGTGAGTGTGTATATTTGTACAGTGTTAGTACATATATATGCACACACATATATACACATATATGTTTATATATACATGCACACACACACATATACAGAGGTATATATACACAAAAATTTATCTGTAATATCGACATACAAAACCATAGTATATGTGCATGTATGTGTGTATGTAATTCCATGTGGTTTATTTCATCATTTTTAAAACTAGGGTTCCTCCTTACTGAGATATTATAAAATTTTAATAATGGTCAGGTTTCAGGGAAACTGCACCAGAGAACAACCAGATGCAAAGAGGATCTTAGGAGTACACTTTTTTTCCTTGAAACATGTTCAAGCTCTTAGTAGCTCATCCCAGAGCTGATTCACAGCTCATAGGAATCAATGAGTTTCTTTCTGTAGGCTTCGGATGAACTCCTGAAAGATTAAGTCTCTGTTTTAAAACCTGTGCCTCCTGCCCCTGGCACGGGTCCCAGCACTGGTATAGCTTCATTTACCAGAGCAAAAATGACCTTTAAATGCATTGTTGCAGACCAAGAACACAGCCTGGAGATTAAATAAAGGACAAGTAACAGGTTAATGAACTTCATGAAACAGTCTCTCTTAGCTGTGTTATTAGGAGCTGTGCTCAAACAAAACCTTGGCAACATACAGCAACTGCGCTTAAAAGCTAATGATGGCCATGTAGATCCCCCAAGCTTTGCTTAACACCTTCCTGCAAGATGAACAAATGTGTTATCACTGTAAGAAGGCAGAAGATACAGAGAAAACTGACCAATTAATCTCCTCTCCAGATGACTGCTTTTCAGGTTAACCCTGACCATTTTAAAGAAGATCACAAAGTTCTCTGTATTTGACTGATATTGATAATTTATATCAATATTTTTATTTAGCCATATAATGAATGGCTAGTGTTGCAGTTATTTATCACTGCACCAGTGATGGTGCTGTAGAAGCCTGAGCTGTGTTCCAGCTCCCCAAATTAGCATGAGTGCAAAGACACCAGCCAGTGAAAGGACTGGTGGAGGCCAGGTCCATAACTCCACCACAAATCGAGAGGAAATTGCATTTCCAATGACAGGTAGCATGACCTTCAATACCTCACAGTACAGAAACATTTTATATCCAATTATTATTAATTCATCAGCCAGGCAAGCAACTGCCGTGTTTGCCCTTGTGCACTGAGCCCACACAGTCAACCCGAAAGGGAACAAGCTCTGACAAATCACGGCACATTTGGGTTTGAAGGCCAAGATGAGGGGTTTTAGTGAATCCCCACCTGGCCTCTGTGTCCCCTGCTAAGAAAGCCCTGCTTTCAGTCTTAGAGAGAGTAGACAAACTGCAAAACTGGGGGTTCGTTTCACTCATTTTACTTCCTATTTCTCAAACAGCAACTCTAGCAGACCTCCCTGTAGACTCCTGCCTGATTAAGTAGTTTATCTTTGTATTTTAAATGTGGTTACATCGTTGTAGCAATGTGTAGTATTCAGATCTAATTACCTTCCCCATGCTTGGAAAGTGGAAGAATCCAAGAATCCTTCAATAATACAACACATGAAGCACAAGCCTGGAAACAGCTGGAAGCTTTCTTTCTAGCAACCGTACTGTGATGAGCACTATCGAGGTGACAGCTCTGTAAATTACATCCTTGCCAGATGAGTAGCTGGAGGATATTTTCAGAGGTGTGACCTGTCACTGGAGGGTGACTTACCTTAAACAGATTCTGACTCAAAACCTATAGAAACACTAATGAATTACCAGCATTTCCAGGATACTTTTGGGTCAGAATCCAGGTCTCTAAGCTGCAGGGTTAATTCCTGCTGTAGCATACTTGATATTATTGACATCTGGGAAGATGTCAGAAGCTATAGATCTTGATGATAGCTTTCTTAAGGCATATGCTCTATAAATAGTGGTTTTCAGAAAATGTTTCTAGCTCTTATGCACTAAAATGTAGTTGGGATTCTTGCATTTTTGCCTTTTTGAAGATGCTGCCATGCAATTGTCCTTCCTCCTATCTCATGTTATGGCTGAAGGATATTAGCAGTAAGCTGTGCAATACGAGGTCTCCTTAATTTAGATTTTCTCTGTGAAGCTATTGCATTTTGAAAACAGCTTTTTCACTCCTAAAAAGAAAGGTCTGCTTAATACCAGCTGTAAAGAAAACCACCACTAATTGGTGTGGGATGGAAATGATAAAGAATCAGCTCGCATTTGCTTTCAGTGTGGCTCTAAAGGAATTTCCACCCTTACTCTGAAGGACTTCTCTCAGGTACAACGTGTATGAATACTTGGGTGGGTTGTCTGGGGACGGACTATTTCTGTTGAAAAGGAGCAGGTATCATTGCGCTAAATAGACATTGATGGCTCTGCAATTACTACCAATGTAAAAGACAAAACCACGTCACACTTGGCTGTACTTGTTCTGATGAAGCTGCCACATACACTCAGTTAATTGGATTTTTCCTTGGAGTCTGGGAGTAACAGCTGGATAGCAACATCTGGCGACACGGTGGGAGCGTGGTCTGGTTTGACAAGTGAGTGAGATTTCACCACTCCAGAGAGCACAGCAGGTGAAGTTTTCAAATGACTTCACTGCTCTGACATAAAGAGCTCACCTTTACTTCCCCTTTAGGATAAGGAGTTCTTTCTGCCTTACATTATATTTATCTTGAGGCAGTGAGGAAGCTAGCATGGTTATATGTTTGAAAGCTTATCCAAACTCCATCAACAGGCACCAAGAGAAATATTTTAATTCTATTTGATTAAAAAGCCAGGGTTTTTTGTACTATCAATCGATGAACTATTTGAGTTTTCTTTAGCTAAACTAGGAAATTTTAGTAAGATGCTATATCAGTAATGAAGAATGTGTACATTTCTCTGAAAATACTAATCTCATATTTTTCTGAGGATTCAGTAGAACTAGATAGTTGTTTCAATGTTATTAGTAATATGAATATAGAATCATAGAATTATAGAATAACCAGGTTGGAAGAGACCCATCGGATCATCGAGTCCAACCGTTCCTATCAAACACTAAACCATGTCCCTTAGCACCTTGTCCACCTGTGCCTTAAACACTTCCAGGGAAGGTGAATCAACCACTTCCCTGGGCAGCATATTCCAGTGACCAATGACCCTTTCAGTGAAAAATTTTTTCCTCATGTCCAGCCTGAATCTCCCCTGGCAGAGCTTGAGGCCATTCCCTCTTGTCCTGTCCCCTGTCACTTGGGAGAAGAGGCCAG
>WAAB01011844.1:9226-19242 GCA_013389865.1 Piaya cayana | reverse complement strand
TGGACTCAGCCCAGCGGTCCAGCCTGTTCAGATCCCTTTGCAGGGCCTCCCTACATTTGGCTGTGTTAAACCTCATCCCACTGGACTCAGCCCAGCGGTCCAGCCTGTTCAGATCCCTTTGCAGGGCCTCCCTACCCTCCAGCAGATCAACACTTCCACCCAGCTTAGTGTCATCTGCAAACTTACTAAGGGTGCACTCAATGCTTTCGTCCAGGTCATTGATAAAGACATTGAACAGGGCTGGACCCAGCACTGAGCCCTGGGAAATCCCGCTTGTAACTGGCCTCCAGCTGGATTTAACACCAATAGTATCAACTGTTATGAATTTTGAATGATGATGAATTGAAATTGAACCTTCGAAAATTAATCCAATAGGAAATAACACTTGAAATGATCCTATGTGGGGGAATAAAGTACTTAAATACATATTTGCTATATGCTATATGTAATTTTTAAGTGTTTATACAAGTATATACACTTACACACACCACATAGATATTCTTTAAATTATTGATATTTTAAATTCTATTATGTGAAATAATGTAGGTTTTACTTGTTATATGATTATCCTCAAATTTAGAGTAATTTCACTTGTATTTTTCATACATATGAGGCATTATGCACATTATAATAATTATGTAATAAGCAATTTAGAAATGCTCTCTGACCAGTGGTTCCCTTTTAATAATCTCATGAGACCTTTCAGGCAGATATAGTGCACCATTTACTCCCACTGATATAAACCCTATATTCAGGGTCAGGCTATAATGCAGCTGATACTAATATATTCCAGCTATTTTTAAAAATTAAAGCAATTTGAATTGAACACTCAGTGCAGGAAAGGCAAATAAAAGTGACATTCAGGCGGGATGGCCAAAAAGTGTTTGTTAAAAGCATAGTTTGGCATATGATGCCTCTTAAAAATACCATAGGGATGGAGGGAAAAGAATCTGGTCTAGATTAGTCCTTTCAGGTCCATAGCTTTTTTTTTTTTTTTTTCTGGTATAGGAAGAGCTGAGCTGGAGGATCTAATGGGTAACATAGAAAATGCTCAACTTCTATGAAGATCTGAATATCCACACTTACAGTTCATCAGGACCCAGCCACAGGAGTCAGAATTAAATCAGATGTGTGCAGTAGTTCATACAACATCCTTCCAATTACTTGTATTTGGTGATTGTTACTGCATGAGGTGTCACAAAGAGGGTTCAATTCATTTTGATACAGCCAGTTAAAAAAATGTAAACTCGTTTTGATATTTGGATAAAAGTCTAGGGCCAAGGAGTATAATCTGATGTTTTAAGCCAGAAGAGTTGCTGCCTAAAGTTGTAGAATTTTGATGGCTTGTTTTATTTTGTCATGAATATGAATGTAATAGAGAGCAACACACTGTGACTTGTGATTGCAATGTTTGAAATGAAGCCAGCAAATGGAAATTTGAGAGAGCTGGGTTCTTTCTCAATCCCAACCATTTTGTTTCATTCACTTTGTTACTGCATTTGCTAATATACTTAATTCTATCAGTTATTATTTTTAACAGATTCAGGAGAAAATAAATAGAATTTGTCAATGATAATTGCACTAGCAGATATGTATTTAAGAAATGTTATCTGTAGTGACATTTCCAGCCTCCCCTGAAAAGACTGCAAAACTCAGTACATTCATTTAAAATAACAGCTGTAAAATCTCTTTTTCTCCTCTGTGTTGTCTCCTACGTGATCTATACAATGCCTCACACACAACTCCTGAAACCTATATCTTATCATTTGCCCTGGGACATTTGGATTAGAAGAGACAGGGAAAAAAATAAAGCTCAAGGATCTGTCTTGTTAGGAAACACAGCTGGTTTTGCTGTTTAATCGTGACACTGTTATCCACTGTGCTGGGATTAATGTGCTTCACTCCCTCTCCGTTGTCACTTGCTGGGGATGAGCGATGCCAAGGAGGGACTTGGTCAGCATTAGCTGATCCAGACATTGCCAAAGGGTAAAACTAATCAGAGCCAGGTAAAGGGAAACGCTTTGTGCCTGTGTTAATACCACTAAATAATATTTGGGTAATAACCATTATAACAATGACTGCAAACCTAGGAGAAATAGTAATCCTCATTAAAATGATTCTCTAGTAAATTGCAGTGAGTTCAGAGACTGCTCTTGATCCACATTTTATTTTGCCATTTCTTATATCCTGTCTCTATGGTATATGAGAGGGTGCATGCCTATGGAGCTCCCGCTTTTTTTAATGCATCTGAGCTTAAGACAGATTCTGCTTGTTGGATTTGGACAGCAGCAGCCTCTGAAATTCTCAAAGCCACAACTTCGGGCTGCAGAAGTGGATGTTTTCTCTGCCACCTACTGACAACTGATAATTTTAAAAAGGAGAAAGCTATCTGTGGGTCACTAACTGGAAAACCTTTGCAGGCAAGCAATGGGAGAGCTTTACCTGTTCCCTCTTCTGTGCCATCTAATCTTCACTACCAATCAGCCTTCTAAATTCCGTACAGCTCCACTCCTCAGCACTCACCCCCAGTACTATGAGGTCTCCTAGCTTCCCGAGGAGCAAAGCAGTTCCTTGGCAGATGCCACCTGTTTGGGTACTCCAGTTGAGTATCTCCATGAAGCCCTGACATCCAAAGGCTAAACCACAGCTCAGTGCTATTGTATAGCAAGGTATCAGTCAAAAGTTTTTCTGATATATCAAAATTATGCATTTCTCTTGTACTAAATAATGAGCATAGAATTTCCTGCACTGCTTGTACAAGCTCTCAGTTTAATTTGTTGCTATCCAGTATTCCGGGGTTCGTTTTCTATTGCAGCATGCAGTGACACTCAGGAAGCATGTTTTGTTATTTTTCATACTAGGCAGCTTTTGCTTCTTCTACAAGTTTCCATCTGATTCCTTTAATGAAATGCCTCTCACAATTGAGCTAATCTCTCCCTCAGCTCCTCCTTTTCTCATTTTCACTGCCAGACTTTGCCTTGCGTTCACTCTGTGCTGCTATCAGTCTTGAGAAAATGCTTTTACGGGTTCTACCTATTCCATCTCCAACTTTAGAAAACGAAATATTTTCATGCCACCTCTACACACTGCAATTTTAAATGGATCTAATCAGTTCTGCCCTCTACCTTTTAAAAGTAGAAACATTTTCAAATGAAAATTGAGATATCCCATCCTTCAGTGATAGCCTAATCTCTCAGTCTCTTCCATATAACCTTTCAAGCAATAAAAAAAATCTTTACCTGACTTTGAGAATTTAAGCACAGCACAAAAACCTTTCCCAAGTGTTTTAATTGAAGCCAAGCATCTAATTAGGTTGCAATGTCCTATCTCAACTACCAAAGTTGAGACAGCTTCTCTTAACAAAATTAAGTATTCTATTTCAGAATATATATATATACTTGCAAGTATGTAATCAAATAATCTCTAGCTAACAGTATCACTCAAAAGAACATGAGGTTAAAAATAATTTAAAAATAACATAAGTAAACAGTTAATGTGTTAATGCAAAATTTTTGTCTGATTTTTTTTTTTCATATGAGCAGAGCATTATTTAGGATATTCTAAACTATTGCTTACCTTGGTTTAAGTTCTTGCATTAAAAAATTCCTTCCTTCAACATACACACAGGTGACAATCTTTATCTTGCACATTAATACATGTCTCTAAATGAATTCAGAACAGAGAATTGAATTTCTGTATTCATAATATATGGACTAATAAACAGTTATCAATTTCCTTTTCCCAAACAGTTTCTAACTATACAGATGTAGGTGATTTTTAATTAATGTGCCACTTCCAGACCTGGCACACATACAAAGAGGTGGGTTTTTTCCATTTTCTTTTGAAATATTCTTTTTCATGACATGAGCTTCCCCCAACTCCTTTCACTATCATATCCCAAATCAAGAGTAAATATTTTCTTACCTAGTGTGCACATAAAAATAAAATTACTTATGAATCCTCAAACATTGAGAGTGGTCTCTCAGATTACCAGAGAGCAGAGTTGCATGTAAAGGTGAGGTAGCTACAAGGATGGAATGACGTGGCATGAAACTACTGACTAGAGCCTCAGTACATTGTGACACTGAATTTATTAGAGGCAAGGCTACATATTTAATTTCAAAATGTTTTCTGAATATAGCTGGAGATAGCACCATTCTCCCTCTGCATATCTTCCTTTTTCCCCACTTATATGAGTATCTAACAGCCCCTGAAACACTCCCAAGGACAATTTATTCCCCGTGCACATCATCATTAATGCAGCATTAACACACAGGGGTTTATTTCAAAGTTTCCAAACTTTCAAATAGGAACATGGTAAAAATGTTCTGCAGCTGAAATAACCCAACAGCCTCTTTCATCTGGAACACTATTGCTCCATAGCTTATTTTCCCTCTGTTGGGTGGCAAGTTCATAAGGATATTGTAACATTAATGAATGATGGTGATAGAGTTGACATTAGGGTGAGGCTATTTGCCATAAAGGGAAACTATGCTGGTTCCTCACTGCCAAGGTTCCTGAGAATGCTCAGCTTCTTGCAGGTTTTTTTTTCATGTCAGCATGTTCTGCATGGCAGCACCTAGTGAACAGAGCAAAAGAAAATGTTTCTAATGAAATAATCTGAAATAAAACTATTTCTGAAACTGAGGGACATTAAGAAATTGATGATAAAGAAAGATCATCTAATTGAAACTAAAAATATAAGATAAATAATACTGCTGAGAGGGTGAGATGCCACTCGGGAAAGTTCAATTAAATGCTTTCTTTGAGCACCTTTATGCTGGTTCTATTGTGCATCAGAAACTGAAGAGAAGGCAAGTTCACAGGTCTTATTTCACTGGGGTGAAACCTCTGTGCTCAGGCAATATTTTATAGTGTGCTTTGAGTATGAACCAAGTATACTAACATTGCTCAACTCTGGTAGGGCTGGGTGACATCTCAGTCAGAAAAACCTGCCTTTATAACTGAAGGCTGTAAAAAGTGCATGATTATGAGGAATTTTTATTTGCAGTTATAAAAATATCCATAGTTAAAATATTTTACCTGCCCCAGTGATTTTTACACCTGCAGATACGCTTTTAAACATGATTCAGCCAGGCTCATTTTAACCAAAAATTATGTGCTAAGGTGAACTAGGCAGTGAGTCCCTGTATATCGAGTTATAACTCAGAGCTTGAAGAATAACTCAAGTGTGGTTTTTTTTCATTATTCTCCAAGATGAAAAATGGGCTATTTAATACTTTTTCTCCCAATTATGTGACCGCTGAAGGAGCTGGACAGGATGTTGATAAGGGGAATGTCCTGTATCTTTATATCGCAAACGTGCTGGCAGGGATGTGGTTGGTACCAACAGCCTGGATGGTGGGTGGAGAGTGATGGACCTGCCTGCCTGGTGAGTCACCTATAACACATCAATTTGAATAGACCTGGCTTGTCCTGGAGGTACCAGTGCATCCCCATGCCCTGACATGCACCAGGAGGTGGCCGCAGAGCATCACATGTGGGTCTGTCTGGTATAAGGCAACCAAACCAGTAAAGACGCAGATCATAGAATCATAGTATAACCATGTTGGAAGAGACCCACTGGATTATCAGGTCCAACCATTCCTATCAAACACTAAACCATGCCCCTTATGATGATCCTGGCGTGGATCCTCTGCCCACAGATAACTAACCCACCCTAAAATAAACAGCAGCACAGAGACATTCAATATACTAGAAGAATTGGTAGCTCTGGTCCATGAGAAAACAAACATTTGCATCGTCCAAATTAATAAGACTGACTAAGTCTCAGTGCATTTTATTTTGGTTTGATGGTTCCATTAAAAGAATAATTTGCAAGTAATCTAAAAGTACTATGCACATATATATATACATACACACACATATCTCCCACATCAGTGTACAAATATATCAGTACTACTGTTCCATAGAAGTATTAGACAACTACACTGGCATGACATTATATACCTGTTGCCATGGTAAGTGACTGAATATTATGGAAGTTATTTTCCTCTCCCTTCCTGCATGGAGAAAAAGCAGAGGCAGACCCCAGAACGTGGCACTGCTCAGGACTGGTACTGCAAAGAGGAGTTCAGAATTGTTAGTGGTAAAACCCAGCAAACACACACCAAAATGAATTCTCCAAAGCCTCAGCAAGTTAATTTTCCCTGGTGTTAATATAAGACCAGCTAAACACATCTTTCACAGGATTGTTTTCTCAAAATTTTTTTACTTGGATTTTCTCACAGGTTAAAAGTCGGGTAGAAATTTACTGAAATCTCTGGAGTTGTACTGAAAAAAACCTACTAGAAGATATTCCTCTGTAGTTTCTAGGACTGTTCTCTTCTGACTGTTTTGCAGTTTGTTTTTTTCTCATCTATATACTGACAACATTTTTCAAAACACAATTCTCTTACCGGATGTATCTTATAACCTGTTATACCATATTCTGACAAGATTAAGTTTCATGCTTTTTTTAAGCTTCATGCTTTTTTATACTTTTATGACTTTCAAAAAAATAATATTTCTATTGGTCAGTTCAGGCTGGCAGCACCACATGCATGACCAGAGTGATTATTAAATACTTTCTCAGTACCTAGAAAATAGAACCATTCATTAATATCTTATGAGGAGAATTTTGGGTCAGGTTTTTTACCTCTTATAATACATTTTAATGCATTTCTTATTGAGTCCTCTATTACAGTTCTGAAGAGGTAATTCATGCTTTTCTTCAATTCAATATTTCCTTGCAAAAGAAGAACAAAAGCTGGAATTCTCTTCCTACTGCTAGATAATTCCTACGAGATGTACTTTATTTATAACTAATATAGTTAGGGAATATACTTTCCACCGTACCATAAAGCATATTTATGAGAATAAAAGTACAGATGTGGGTCAAAAAGGAAATTATTTTTTCCTCAGATAAAGGGGGAGCAAAATCAGAGGAAGTTTTTTTTAATGACTATGTATTGAAAATGTCACTTTCAGAGTATATATTTCCAACACAGATTTATTCAAAGTTTCTTTACATATTGAGTAATGAATCATAATATTCTTCTTGTGTACAAACAACACCCTTGGAGAGGAAATATTTTCAGCTGCTAGAAATGTGGCTTTCACATTTATATATAGTATATAGCTATATAGAACTTGTCTGGTATGATAAATATTTAGACACAGACACACACACCCACACATTGTGCAGAATTGATTGTGTCAAGAGGAAACTACTTAGTTACTTGATAGAAGACATAATTTGTATTTTTTAATTTTATTTTTAATATATAACTCTTGCAGTTAACCTCAAACAGAAACTAAGCCTCACACTGCTGCTCACTTACCAGCCCTTTGTGGGATGGGGGAGATAATTGGAAGGGTAACAGTGAGAAAACTCACAGGATGAGATAAGGACAATTTATGAGATAGAAAAAAATCCACGTAGGCAAGCAAAGAAAACCAAGGAATTCCTTAACTACTTCCCATCAGCAAGGCAGCTGTTCAGTCATCTCCAGGAAAATGGGAATATGTAAGGATGACTTGGGGAGGTAAACACCATCACTCCAATCATTCCCCTTTTTCCTTCCTTCCCCAGCTTTATATACTGAGTGTAAAATCACATGGTATGAAATATCCCTTTGGTCAATTGGGGTCAGCTGTATTAGCTGTGTCCCCTCCCACATCCTCATGCATCCCCAGTCTACTCGCTGGTAGAATGGAAAGAAGAGCAGAAAAGGCGATAGCTCTCTGTAAGCACTGCTCAGCAATTACTAAAACATCCCTATTTTCAGCACAAATACAAAACACAGACCCATACTAGCCACTATGAAGAAATTTAAATCTACCTCAGTCCAAACCAGCACAATAATGCATATAATTAAAATATATTGTAGTGTGCTTTCCAGAGTCTATGAAGAATACTATTTTCATATTACAGTGATTTCCGTAAGAAGCTGACATGTTTTGAGATTGTGCATACTTGGTTTTATGGATATTTATGATGTGTAGCTGTGTTGACATATGCAGTATGCTTACTTTGTTTATTTATTTATTGATTTATTTAAATAATAATAAAAAATAATTAATTAAAACCTCTGTAGTAGCAAGGATAGAAATAAAATACTCTTAGTATCTGGCAATTATCTTCAAGAATTATGACAAAACATATGCTTCATTATCTGTAGCTTGATATTTTATAATTATTTAGACATTTTTTACTTTTAAAAAAAAATTATATTAAAATCCCTTCAGATTTTTAGAAACGTGTATGAAGACATCATCATCATGCCTAGACACTCACTGGATATAGCGCTGGTTATCTGTTGTAAATAAAACCAGGACTGTGCTGTAGCAAATCCGTAGTAGCTTTTTAAGCACTCTGCAGCCAAACAGTGTTGATGACTGTGATACATGGTGAGAAAATTCACTGAGACACTTTAGTTCCTTGGTCCCTTTGCTCCAAGGGGGTCATGCTTTTATTTTTATTTACTTTATAAGTATCTTATAAATATTTAATTTTAACAAGACTCGTAGAAGAAAATGATCTTTTAGCACAAGATGACCAAATGGTCATTTGATTTAATTTTACATTACAATTAAAGCTTTTCTTGTCATCCTACTGGAAGAGCACAGACAGCAAAATATGTGAGATTANTTTTTTTTTTTTAATTCAAAGTCACTTATTTTAACAATAGGAAAAATAAAATCCCTGTTGAAACCAAAGAATTNGATTAGGAGTTTCAGCTCAGGTGGAGTCACCTGAAAACCTGAGGTCAACTTCCATACCGACCTGTGCAGAGCTGGAAGGGCAGACAAGAGGGATGTAGCTGCATCCCTGAGGCCACAAGAAGGGGAACAGCACTGCCCTGCACCCCAATAGCTGCAGAGGAGAGGAGGGAAGAAGGCAGAGGTTTACATGTAACATTGTGGAAAAATAGCAAAAACAGGAAAACTTTTTCTTTTTTTTTTTTTTAATTCAAAGACACTTATTTTAACAATAGGAAAAATAAAATCCCTGTTGAAACCAAAGAATTTCAACTTCCCAGCTGTCTTTTTTGTTGTCAGCTTCAGAAGTTTCCAAAGCCTAACAACATTACTTCAAAAGCATTTGGTTTAAATGTACACTAGATAATGAAAGAATATCTTTTAAGAATACTTTGAGACACATAAAACTCCCCAGCAAGCTTCCGTCGCTGACATTTTGACAAACAATGTACCAAAAAAGATCCGGTCATGGAAATAAAGATGGTGGGGAGAGTGACATTTTCTCTCCTGCTAATTGACAACTTGGGAAACAAACACATCAAAAGAAATACATTATGATATTACTCTAGTGAATACAGTCTGTCAGAAAACACAGTCTGTTTATTAGTTTGAGTTAAGCATTCATTTAGATCTCAGGCAGGGTTCAGAGATGAGTTCTGGAAGAAGAAATCTATCCACGAGAGCTCACAGCACAATGTGCTTGGAGAAACAATGAAGGTGTGTTTGAAAGCCCGTTAGACAGCAGCAAGAGATCTGAAAAGGCAGCAATTTAAATATTTTCAGTGCTATGCAGTCTTTTTCTTATTTAACAGCTTAGCAGGAATGTATCTATTATAACCAAGTTGGAAATAACCTCAAGATGGGAAGTTGGGAGAACAATACGTTAAAGACATTACATAGCCACTTGAATGACTTTGGATTCAGGGCAGAATAATTCAGAATAGAAACCATCTCCAAGATCTGTTTTGAGAAAAATCCAGAGATTTGACATTTGATATCAAGTACTTCAGACCCAATCCAGTTTAATGCAACTGCTTACCTGCCTTACTGTCCTGGCAGTCCTGTGGAAATGAGGAGCTGGGAATCACATCATCCCCAAAACTGTCATCCAGCAGCAGGACAAAATAGAGTGCTGTGCACTCGAATAGCCCTAGATGTAAACCTACCCCAAACAACCTGTGTGTTTTTAATGTTATTAGTGCCACCCATAACATTATATCCTCCCACACACTTTTAGAGATAAAACTAAGTAG
>WAAB01011843.1:180453-200303 GCA_013389865.1 Piaya cayana | reverse complement strand
CTCAATCTCCCCACTTTCAGTTTTGAACCATCCCCCCTTTTCCCATCCCTGCACTCCCAAATCCCTACAGCCTGGCTTTGCAGGAGGTGGCTCTCAGTTGGGTGAGCTCCCCTCGCCACCAGGAGAGCTCACAGCACCCCAAAACCTCCGGCTGCTGCTTGGGTGCTGCAACCACCCTCTGTTCCCCATGGGAAGGGGATCTCAGCTCTCCACCAGAAGCATCCCTGAGTCCCCCAGGCACCAAGCTGGCTCCGCAGCCCCCAGCCAGCCCAGAGGGACACTGCTTCATTCCCTTGGCTCCACCCAGGGCTGTACCCAGCACCCCAAGGCCACGGGTGGTTGGTGGGAGAGGGAAGCTGGTGCAGCCCTGGGTCACTGGTGTCATGGTGAGCCTCTCTAGGGTGCTGCACTGATCATAGAATCACCAGGTTGGAAAAGACCCACTGGATCATCGAGTCCAACCATTCCCATCAATCACTAAACCATGTCCCTCAGCACCTCATCCACCCGTCCCTTAAACACCTCCAGGGAAGGTGAATCAACCACCTCCCTGGGCAGCCTCTGCCACTGCCCAACCACCCCTTCTGTGAAAAATTTTTTACTAATGTCCAGCCTGAACCTCCCCTGGTGGAGCTTGAGGCCATTCCCTCTTGTCCTGTCCCCTGTCCCCTGGGAGAAGAGCCCAGCTCCCTCCTCTCCACAACCTCCTTTCAGGTAGTTGTACAGAGCAATGAGGTCTCCCCTCAGCCTCCTCTTCTCCTTGATGCCTGAGGTGCAGTCAGGGCAGCACTGCTGGGGTGAGAAGGGAGGGCAGAGAAGGGACTAGGGGAACAGGGGCTGTGGGAGCCACTGAAGCACTGGGTAAAGTGAAATAATCAGCCCCGTGGGGGATCAGGTCCTTGCGTTGCGGCCTGCAGGTGCTGCTGCCCTGGTAGCGGGTGGGAAGCAGATTTGGGACAACGACTCATCCCGCTGCTTCAAACCTTCCCTCTGCCTCTTCACCAGCCCTCGAGCCAAACACAGTTCCTGCTGCTGTGGCACCTTCGCTCTGACACCCGGATCCTCCCCAAACTGAAATGCTCAGGGTGCCAACAGCTGCGACCAGCGGGTTGGAGGCACCGGAGGCTGCGAGGGTGGCTGGAAATACCCCCACGCACCCGTCCATCCATCCGCTTCCCCGGCATTTGCTTTCTGTGCTGCAGGAGAGAGGACAGCCCTGCACATCCCCTGACCATGGGGTCAGCTGGATGGAGAAGTGCGGTCAGGGTGCAGTGAGGACTGCTGGCTCGGCTGGTTTCTTCCCTCGTCCCCGTGCGGAGCCTGTCTGGGCTGGCAAAGGCATCTGGGCAGTCCTGAACCACCAGCCTGGCTGCAACCTGAGGCTGCCAGGGGCAACGCTCACACTCAAGTGTCTGAATAGAATCATAGAATTGCTTGGTTGGAGAAGACCTTTGAGGTGATCGAGTCCAACCGTACCTGCCCATTACTGAACCGCATCCCTGAGCACCTTGTCCGCCATCTCTTGCTGGGTCCTGCACTTGGGGCACAACAACCCTGAGCAGCTACAGAATAGAAGTCTGGCTGGAAAACTGCCTGGAGGAGAAGGACCTGGGGTGGTTGGTTGATAGTGACTGAACATGACCCAGCAGTGGCCCAGGTGGCCAAGAAGGCCAATGGCATCTTGACTTGGATCAGACACAGCATGACCAGCAGGGCCAGGGAGGTTATTCTCCCTCTGTACTCAGCACTGGTGAGACCGCTCCTCGAATACTGTGTGCAGTTCTGGGCCCCTCAGCACAAGAAGGATATTGAGGCTCGAGCGAGTCCAGAGAAGAGCAATGAAGCTGGTGAAGGGGCTGGAGAACAGGCCTGATGAGNTGTGGAGAGGAGGGAGCTGGGCTCTTCTCCCAAGTGACAGGGGACAGGACAAGAGGGAATGGCCTCAAGCTCTGCCAGTGGAGATTTAGGCTGGACATTAGGAAAAAATTTTCACAGAAAGGGTCACTGGGCACTGGCAGAGGCTGCCCAGGGAGGTGGTTGATTCACCTTTGGTGGAGGGGTTTAAGGGACGGGTGGATGATGTGCTGAGGGACATGGTTTAGTGTTTGATAGGAATGGTTGGACTCAATGATCTGGTGGGTCTGTTCCAACCTGGTTGCTCTATGATTCAATAACTTGCCTCTCTCCACAGGGTGGGTTTGTGCACAGGGAAGAGAGAGGAGGGCACAGTGGAGGCGCTGGGGCTCTCCTGCCACTGGGAACAGAGGGTGAGAAGCTGTGACCCACCTTTCAGCACCCGAAGTACAGGCAGGGATGCAGGGCAGTAGCCTGATGGGCACAAGCATGTTACAAAACAACAGGCAGGCCCACACCGAGCCAGATCTGCTAATTGAATACTGATTTACTTTATGTTTAAGCCAGCTTGGTGCTGCCTGTAGACTCACCCGTGCGTTTGTTTATTAACCCGTGCTCTGTGCCGGCTCTGTGCATGCTGGCAAGCCTGGAAGGGCAGCAGCGAGGAGGATGGCAACTGGGAAAGCAGGATGTGCCTCTCCCATGCCAGAGGGACTTCTGCAACTCCAGAAGAGCAGGAAACACTGGCCCAGCCTGGCAGGGCTTTCCCAGCACCTCTGGGGAGAGGAACCAGGCACAGAGGCCAGCAGCTGGGGCAACAGAGCTGGGGAAGGGACTGGAGCCCAGGGGTTCTGGGGGTGGCTGAGGGACCTGGGGCTGTTTAGCCTGGAGGAGGCTGACGGGAGACCTCATCAGTCTCTGCAGCTCCTGAAAGGAGGTTGTGGTGAGGTGGGTGCTGGGCTCTGATCCCAAGGAACAAGGGGTGGGATGAGAGGAAATGGTCTCAAGTTGTGCCAAGTGAGGTTTAGACTGGAGATTAGGGAAAAAAATTCTTCACTGAAGGAGGCTGCCCAGGGCAAGGCTGGAGTCTCCATCCCTGGAGGGGTTTGGGTTCAAACTGTGGCTGTGGCACTTGGGGATGTGGTTTAGCAGGCAAGGTGGGGCTGGGCTGATGGTTAGATGGGATGAGCTCAGGGGTCCGAAGCTGGGCAGATGAGGAATTCTGGGATCTGGTTTAGCAGTGGACAGGTAGGGTTGGACTGTATGACATCAAAGGTCTTTTCCAACCAAACTATTCCCTGATCCTATGAACTCTCAGCACTGTGGGAGCTGGGGGCCACCATGTGTCCCACCAAGTTCATCCAACCTGGCCTTGAACCCCTCCAGGGATGGGGCAGCCACCACTGCTCTGGGCAACGTGGGCCAGGGCCTTCCCACCCTCACAGCAAAACATTTCTCCCCAAGATCTCATCTCTATCTCCCCTCTTGCAGCTGAAAACAGTTCTCCTCGTCCTATCTCTACTGGCCTCTTTCCCAGACTCCTCAACTCACGGTGCTTCTCACAGATCCTCACACTTGTGAGCACTTTCCTTGCCAGGTTTAAGCCAAGACCACGTGTGACATCCTGCCTTACAGCCCATTCCACGCAGGGCCCACACCTGCAGCACCACCCTGAGAAACCGGCTCAGGGGACTCACTCAATTCGCTGCTGAGACCCTGCCCTCGGCTCCCGACAGCACCACCCAACCACAGCCGGCGTTCAAATGCTCTTTTGGTGAAGGAGGAGCAAGGAAAACCAGGACACCAGTACACAGATCTTGTTCTTTACAATACCGACGTCTACAGTGAAACATTCATGACTGCTCAACGGAGTAAAAATGTGCTACATCAAAACTGCACCAGAAAAAGCAGGACCCCTGTAACAGCTGGAGAGGGTGTGCAGACAAAAACCAGAATGAAACAGCCAGCTCAGAAATACGCCACTGAGAACAGGTGAGGAAATAAATAGCACTGTCCTTCCTCTACCGCTTGGAATCGGTGCAACTGAGGCTTGCATCTTCGTGCTTGACGTTGCCGCAGGCATCTCAGCGTGCCGCCTCCCCCAGGAACAGAACAGCACGGCTCTCCAGCCCCTCCGACAGCAGGGAGAGCTGGGAGCGCTAAGGTGCTCACCTGACGCAGGTACTTGACTGCTCTGAATCCAGCACTCGAACGGGAAGCAGATGCTGCCATCGATGCTCCCAGCACAGCCAGGACCTCCGCTCGGAATCGGGATGAGGCGGCTGCGCACCTAACACGGAGAACTACGCCCTTTGTGCGAGCAAGCGGACCACAGGTCCGTATGGAACACTGAAAGCAAAGACATCATCTGCTCTCCTGGGAAGTGGATGCTGTCTGGATGGCAGACAAACCATCCCTGTGACAGGTTCCAAACTAACAGCGTTTCCCAGGGAATTCATTTACAAAGTGCCACTGGTCCATGGAACCAAATGCAGTTTACAGTCTATATTACAGCAAACACTCGCTCTGTGGCTTGTGTTGGCCCATCTCTGCACTATGTGCAGAAGGAAGCAATAATTCCAACTCTTTACAATAGACTTCTTCCCTTTTTGTACAAAGGAAAATAAAAACGATAAAATAAAACAGCAATAAATAGAACTACAGGACAGGAGCGTCCCGATCAGCCCCTTTTGTGCATTCCGATCAGACTGGAGAGTTTCTCACAGTGCTCAAGTTTCAGCGACTCTGCTTTCTGCTTTAACCGCTCATCTCTGTACAGCTTGGCCAGATTTGACAAATCAGACTCTGAAAGATGAAAAAAAAAACCATATTAGGGTGCAGCCGTGAGCCTACTTCAAATAACTCTCACCGCTTTGTCATCCTTGTGGCACGGGCTTTTGTTTTTAATTCACCTTGTTTTGGTGAAACTGGGCATGCTAACAGCTTACCTTGAAAGAGAGGCTGTCAGGTTTAACCACGTTTGCTACTTAAGAAAGCATTATTTTCATAATGGCTTGAAAACTCAGACAGTTAGAATAACCTCTCTGAGTGCACTAGCAGGACAACAACCACAACAGAACATAGATTAAATCAAATAAAACGTTACTGCTGTCTATAAAGAGAAAACAAACCATAGTGATACAGCTTACAAATCATGAAAGGTTTAAAATTATGTTAATTATCTAAAGAACAGGCAATTGCTTTAAAATGTATGTATATACTTAAACTAACTGCATGAAGACAGATGAGTCGGATGCCATGAAGCCCCTGCCCCAGGTGATGCTGCTGTTTACAGCTGAGCTACATCCCATTGTGCACGCGCCGATCCCTGCTGAGGGACCAACCAGGCACAGAGCAGCAGAGAGAGGTTAATCTACAGTTATCAGCGTGTTTAGGTGACAAGCTGGAAGGAAACAACCTCACGACTGCTCTTCCTCCTGCTGCCTGGGGCTGCATCAGCCTTGGAGGCTGAGAAGGAGCCCCCAGACGCACTATGGAACTGAGGAAGACCAGTGATAGGGCAGATCCACTCTGCAAGAGCCCACAGCACCCACCCGAATACGTACTTGAAGGTTTAGATAACTGGTTTTTTTTGCTGCTGCACTTATTAGAATTCAAACTGTCTGGCAAGGTTTGCCCACGAGGCACTGTAAATTCTTCTATTTGTTTTTGGTATTGATGACAGCGAGGTGAACTGCCTGCCAAGGGACCCATCTGAACAGCCCCCTGCCCTTTCACTAAAAACGCAACCTCAAATGCGTACACTTCCCCTTTCTTCTCAAAAGCAACATAAAACTGAAATAATCCCGTTGTTTCAATTATTTCACAGAATCACAGAATCACCGGGTTGGAAGAGACCCATCGGATCATCGAGTCCAACCATTCCCATCAAACACTAAACCATGTCCCTCAGGACCTCGTCTACTCATGCCTTAAACACCCCCAGGGAAGGCAAATCAACCCCCTCCCTGGGCAGCATATTCCAATGCCTAATGACCCTTTCCGTAAAAAACTTCCTCCTAATCTCTAGCCTAAATCTCCCCTGGCGGAGTTTGAGGCCATTCCCCCTCGTCCTGTCCCCTGTCACTTGGACAGGGGACTTTCTCCCCAGTAACTGAGAGAAGTTGCTTTTGCTGATGAGCTAAGGGTATGGCTTTCTCCCTGAAGAATTATTTAGATGCACCAAGGGGAACAGCAATAATTCGTCTCTGTAAAGGTCAAAATTTCCCTAAGCGCAGACTACCTGATGACTCCTAATTTCTCAAAGAGCTTTTTATACACCAGACACATCCCTCATTGTACAAAACCACTGAGGGTGGAAAGGACTCCAGCAGGTCCTTTCATGCCTTGGGTCCCCTCTCCCAGCCCCACTGCAATTTAAAGCCCTTTGACCTTTATGAGCAGACAAGCACGAACATTGTGTTTGAGATCAGCCATCGCTTCTCAGGTGTTACTGCTGCAACATCCCTCCACTTGTGCCGGGCACACAGCCCTGAGAAGCCTTCAGCAAAACCACGCTTGGGTAGTTGTTTCTAAGACCAGAGTTCCTGGAATTCTGCAGTTTACATTTAGCCAACAAGGCAAAAAAATTCACTGCCAACGCTTCCACTTTTGCCAACATTCACTCTGCTGTGTTGGTTTCTCCAGTTCCCATAGAGCTGCTCCTTTGTACTTTTTGTTGTTAAGGAACTCCAATACCCAATTCCAACTACACACCCTCCTTCTCTCTGTTTTTTTGTCGCCTCTCTAATTTCTCTCACTTGAAGCTCTCTGCAGTCTCACTTTATGGCTGTGCTATCACAGCTGATCCATCTCCTGCAGATCCACCTCCTGCAGAGATCTCGGACGTGCCTTTTGTACTTCACCAAAGTATCAAAGGTTTCAGGAGACCAAAACCCACCCACGGCCCACGCAGCTTTCACACGCTGTTCCACAGTGACAGGAGGAGCCCTGTGTGCTGCAGCAGGGCTGAACAAGACCTTTTGAAGTTTTCACCAGGGCAGCTGGACACCATGTAATGCTTCTCAAGTCACGGACTGTAACACCCGGTCTGTTCATGGATAACTGATTTATGCCCATGTTGCTGGTGCTACAGAGAAACGCACCCTCCACAAACCAAACACACGTACAAACAGCATCATAAAATCATAGAAATATGGAACGGTTTGGGTTATAAGGGACCTCAAAGCTCATCCAGTCTCACCCCTGCCATGGGCAGGGACACCTCCCACTGCATCAGGTTGCTCCAAGCCCCATCCAACCTGGACTCGAACCCCTCCAGGGATGGGGCAGCCACCACTGCTCTGGGCAACCTGGGCCAGGGCCTCCCCACCCTCACAGCAAAACATTTCTCCTTAAGATCTCATCTCAATCTCCCCTCTTCCAGCTCAAAACCATTCCCCTCATCCTGTCCCTGTGCTCCCTGATCAAAAACCCCTTTCCAGCTCTTCTGGAGCCCCTTTCAGTGCTGGATGGTCACTCTAAGGTGTCCCCACAGCCTTCTCCTCCTGTCCAGGCTGAACAACCCCAACTCTCTCAGCCTGTCCTCATGTGGGAGGTGCTCCAGCCCTTGGATCATCTTTGTGGCCTCCTCTGGACTCACTCCAACAGATCCACGTCCTAACAGATCCATGTTGAGCAGCCACTCAACTGACCACAAGCAGTTGACCACATGAATTTAAACACTTGAACAAGAATCAACGGACTAAAGTTACGAAACAGCAGACTGGCACAGCCTCACCCTCTCCAGAGAGCTCTCCCCCAGCACCACATCTTGTATTCACAGTTTATTTTTACAAACTCAGCTGTGCTAAAGTTAGCACAGTCTCAGTTGTGCTTATTACCTGCTCCCTGGCCTAGACTGTAATCATTCTGAAAACGTGTTTTTTTAATTACAGCGGTCTCCTCAGGCTACTGCTAATTGTGGGCCTTGTAAACATATTTGCAGGTGCGTGACTAAAAGCCTCTAAGCATAAAAAGCTCCCGAGGAGCCTCGTCGTGCAGGCAGTGCTGGATCACTCTCTCTACCAGCCTCTCTTGGAGTGGCAAATCCCACTGCCTGTTTTGGGGCACGGCACTTCTTAGCTCCACATCTACACGGTTTAGAAAATACAGCAACTTCCAGTCGCACAAGGTCAATTAAAAGGGATTCTTCTGCAAGAAATCTATTCTATCCCTGCAGGAAGCCTACGCACACGTTTGTGGTTATTAACAGCCACAGTATACTTAGACGCTGCTACTGCAGGCACAAGTGCTCAGAGATCACAAGTCAAGGGCACCAAAAACTAAGGGGCTGTTTGGTATTTTTAGTCTTACATTCTGGTTTCTCTTATTATTTAACTTCAGAGCCTTGGTTAATTTTATATAAAATAATAATAATAAAAAAGCTTCTGGATGAAAACAAAGCAGCCCTCCCCATAAAAAATCTCCAGCACAGGATTAAACACATCTTGTTTAGACAAAACATACGCTATCATCACAACGCGATTGCTAGAGAAGCTGTAAGCAAGAGCAAAGTCACTTTTTTGCACCGTGCTGAGGTCTGTTTTACACAGAGCAACTTCAAAAAGCCCCACTGGTGTGTGACAGCAGCCTCCCTCCTCCTGTTAAACATTCACACAGAAACAGCTTCTTCAGGTTTCCTCTGCCGCAGCACTGGTTTGTGTTTACTTGTTTTAAGGTGATTAGTAATTCAGCTGAAAAAAAAGCAGTCACAACATCCCAACTTCGGCTCATCCTCGTAATTTATTTCTGGTACTTTGTGCAGTTAGAAAAGCAGCAGGGATTTGCTCTATTTTCAATGAACTAGAGGAGTAGTAGTTAACAGATAACACAGCATGGGGTTAAAATACACGGCGCTACACGAGCCACTGATTGACCCTGAGCTGATGTGAAAATAATGATTTTGAATGCTCACATTGCTGTCTTCCTCCCTTTCTGCATTCAATTCTTGCTTTTTAAAAGACAATCTTGAGTATGGTGAAAAACATGATCTCAAATTAGTCTAAAGATAGAAAATGCAAATCAGCACACAAAACAAGCACAGCAGCACACTTTGAGAACTGATACCAGTAACACTAGTTACCAGAAGCACCTGAACAGGCTCTGGGCTCTCCTCCTGATGAGGTTTGGAAGAAAGTTAGATGATCTCCTTACGGTACCAGTCAGAGCAAACATTATTCTGCTCCAGCAAAGGAATCGTGGAACAGGTGACCCTTTCCAGCCCTAACAATCTTGTCAGAGATAGATAATGTGCTGGATTATACATTTAAAAGAGCGTTGCTAAGAGTCAGTCAAGCATAAAAACTGAGTGGAAAAAAGAATGTCTCAAATTGTGAAGTCTACTTCCCCCTTGTCTCTCAGAACCACCCCAAACGAACTCCGACAGACCCTCAAGAACAGCAAATTTGGTGTTAGGAGCAGATGTGAGAAACACCAGGGCAAGGTTTGAGATGCTACATGTGTCAGAAAATGAGGCTAAAACCGCCCGTGCTTTGTGAAGCGCAGACATCACACAGCAACCAAAGGGTTGTAGGCACACACATGTAACACAAATAACTTACTTTGCTGTTTCTCCTTCCAGCAGCTGGTCTGAATATAGTCTATGTAATCTTTTTCAATGGTTTTTTCAAGCTCTTGAAGTTCTGCTCCTTGGTAATTCTTTTCAAAGTTCTTATCAACATAGTAAGGCACCTGCAAGTTCTCCGTTTCCCTGTTAATAACGTGGCCTATGGACCTGTGAAAACATCATAAAGAAAAGAGATTTGTTTGGCAGTTCATATACAAAGAAATGGAGCTGTTTCTCCACATCTGCACTTCTAGAGGACAGCATTTACTCAGCTTCCTTACAGTTACTTTCTGCAGGACTACGGTCCCTCAACCATCCCATAAGGAAATCACAAGGCTCAGGCACAGCAAGCTGTGCACCACAACAAGAATTCACTCTCACCTCCCCACCCCTGAAACCACTGTGAAAATATGCAATACTTGCAAATATTTACAAAGAACTGATTCACAGCTGGCACGATCCTTCCAAATACCATGTGTGCTCTCAACAGCTCAGTCAAGGCATTTCCAAAACAGAAGGGCAAATTTTATTTGTGAATGGAAGCTCCGCGTGCTTTCTTCTGTTTGCTGGTAATTTCTGCCAAGCTAGGTCCAGAAATCCGTGGGACCTGATGGCAAATGGAGAGACTATAGGAAAGGTGTAAATCCAGTATTGCTTAGGGAATTTCAGTGGCATCTCTGTTTTCTATTTCTGGATCCTCCATTACAAATAAGAATTAGAATCATCAAATGGTTTGGATTGGAAGGGACAATGAAGCTCAACGAGTCCAGCCCTCCTGCACTGAGCAGGGACGCCTCCCACTGGATCTGGCTGCTCAGTCCCATTCAACCTGACCCTGAATGTTTCCAGGGATGGGGAACCTACCACCTCTCTGGGCAACCTGGGCCAGTGCCTCACCACCCTCACAGGAAAACTTTTCTTCCTAATATCTAGTTTAAATTTCTCCTCTTTTATCTTAAAACCATTACCCCTTGTCCTATTGCTACAAATCCTGATAAAATGTTTTCCCCTATCTTTCTTCTAAGTCCCCTTTCAGTACTGGAAGATTGCAGTCTCCTCTTCTCCAGGACGAGCAACCCCAACTCTCTCAGCCTCTCTTCACAGAGGAAGATTAGCAGGGGAGATACTTGTTATACTTTCCCTTAGGGTCTTACAACCACCAGTAAGCTAACTGGGAATATCCTGTAGGTAGCATTAGGCACTCGGACACAGACGCTGCATTGAACTGCTCCCTTCTACCGAACTCCCTTATTTGAACAAAGACACCCAGGCATTTTTCCAAATCACTGTCCAGACAAGGAGGAAAGCAGCCAAACCACAAAGGTTACACTCTACTCGATGGAATCTAGTTTGCCCCTTCTGCTTCCGATTCTCCTCTTTCCCCTCTCTCTGTCTCAGAGGTCTATGCTTTCTTTACACAAACAATTCCTGTTAGTTTTCAGGCTGTTAGTGTTTTAAGGTTTAGAGAAACAGCATAACTGTTTCCCAGGCTCCGCCCCAACTATCTCAAATCAACAGGAGAAGGGGAGGCTGTGAGGAAAAGCAGAGATTAGCCGCTCTGGGGGTGGAGTGGGAAGCTCCACATGGGACTGGCAGATAGCAAAAACACCCTCAGAAAAAAAAAAAACCAAACCAACAAACCCAAACTAAAAAAACCACCCTCTAGTTCACAGGCTTAGTCTACACACTGACATCTTGTGGTGAAGAACGACAGAGGACACTGGGCTGCTAAGAGGGTCCAATCCAGGTAGTTTTGCTCCTAGAAGGAAGCACGTGGAGTGTTTGGAGCTGGCTGCTATTGCTATTGCTCCTGGTCCTTCTGCTTCCAGAGCTGACCAGGTCAGTTTGCCCTGTGCAACCCTGGGCTCCTGCTTCTTTACAGAAGTCAAGCTCTGCAAAGCCTTGAAATGCCCTGATTTAACAACTCTTCCAGTGGAATTCAGGCTCCAGAGCTGATTTGGATTTACACTGTGAACAGCAAGCTTCATATCTTAACTGCTTTAGAGAGGAACCTCAGCGCTGGTCCCCAGACCCCTGCGGCTGAGCTGCACCCACATTCCTGCTGCTGTACGGCTGTGGGAAAGCATTTCATCCCCACTGAGAAAGCCTTCTGGCACAGCGCCTGTTTGTTCAGCATGAGAAAGCAGACAGTTGACTTCCTAACGATAACGCTCAGGAGAGCTCATCAATAGAGACTGTTGGCATTTCCTTATTTACAGATTGATAACGCTTTCTAGAAAGAGTGGAACACTAACATGCATTTTGCCATCCCATCCAACTTCTACCTCATCGCAAACACCGAAGAGCAGAAAAAAAATGTGTTCTTGAGTGACTTACGATTTGTAGAATAGGCTGTAGGGTGGGTTAGTGGCCATCAGTTGAGTTATAACTGACACTATTATTATTATGAAAACGGGCATCAACTGAATAAATGCGGAATATGAATTCTGAAAAGAACAACAATAATTAGTGGACAAGAACAGACACAGATGGAAGAGGATGCATCTGCTCCCAGAAGTCAGATCAACAATGTATTAAACTGAGATGATTAAAACCAGGCAGTACTTTCAAATTCCAAGAGGGACGACATTCTGCTTTCAGAATAACCTTTAATATTTATCTCAGAAAATTCTTTAAAGTCATTTTCTTGCCATTATCATGACACTTCTTTCCCCTACAGCTTCCTCTACAGGGCAATAGAAGCTCACAGTGCTGCCCTTATCAGTGATCAGCAGATGATCCAAACTGGAGGAACACATTGCAATTCCCATTTGTGCCTACAGCTTTCTGTGCATCTTCTGAAGCCCGCTATGTGCCTTCTAAAAATCTTAATCCCTGTTCAAACACTGGATAAAACGGCCGACAAGCAAAGGGTTAAAAGACCCTGTGTGGCATAACTTGGGACAGGATGCAAGCACTCACTTTTTTTCTTTGAATGGATTTAGCAGAGCAAGAGTGGAGAAAAAAATCATAGGACCAGAGAGTAATGACAGCCACAGAGAAAACAGATCTTTACTGCTGCTCTTCTGATTAAACTGCGCTTCCAAAATGCTTTTTCTGATCAGGAGCAAAATTACAATACACAGCTATTTATTTGCTTTCTGACCTAGGATAGAAGCAACAGTATCTGACAGTAGCAGGTGGGGATTCATTTGCCCTAGCTTAGCTGGCTAAAGCCTCCACTTTTTTACAGAGCCTGACTACAAGAGACTCACGGGATAAAACCCGTCTTCCTTGGAGAATGATTGCAATAAATTAATAGAATGTCTCCAGAGGAAGGTAATTCCAAGGCAGGTGGCACACGTGTATGTGCACTAAAACCAAATGATGCCGCCTGTGTCTCACCTGGAGGTTTCAGCTGGCAGGTAAGTATCCCAGACTCACCCTTCCTCATGCTGGAAAATGCCCAAGAAGCACCCAGACAGGAACCGTGTGCTAATTTATAGGATTAAATACATCGTGAGGACAAGCTGTTACCTCCGTATCCACTTATCAGCCCACATTTGGACTAACTCCTGTGGGATTACCAAACACTACAAAAAGCTACAAAAAGCAAACGCCAGCAAAACATTTGATGACAGAAACCCCAGGACCTGTACTCCTAAAAACATGACGTATTTCTGAAGCAGCGATTAATAAAGACACTTTTGCAAACATCTATTTTGGTTGCGGCACTTGAGGACAAACACTGAGCACCTAAGCCTGAGAAAGTCTGTCCCAGCTTCAAGTGTGCGAGTAGGAAATGTTTAGCTCTGGGGATCCCTCCTGGGCTACCTGTGGCCTGTTTTCTTCCTCCTCTGGCTCCTGCGTCCACGCTCTTTCATTTCGGTGCCTCCGTGGATAATAGTGTGCGTCTCTGGCTACGTTCGTGAACATATGGATATTTCCTGGGAAAACAGACAAGAGAGGGTCGTGATTTTCATCCAGCTGCTGGGACTCACCCACATCTGTTGGAGTTTCTAGTTTATTATCCATGCTTATACTACATGGCCTGAACTACAGTCATGAGACCTTGGATTAAAGAGCACAAACACATCTCAGATGTAACGCCAAAATAACGTGGTGGTCCAAAAAGTCTACTTGACAAATCGTAAAGTTTTCTCCAAGCCATCTTAACTCAAATCAAACTGCATAAACATGCCATAACTTTTATTCTGGTATCTCATATTTCAGTAATGGTTTTGCCACATTCACTTGCAAGGCCACTGCTAGCACAGCATCCCCAGACTCTAAACATGAAATTATTTTGCTTCACCAGGCTCAGGTCACGGAACACAGCTCCCCATAATTACTGAACATCATTACACTCATTTCTAGTTCCTCTCCCATGGAGCTATTAATTGTTAAACGTAATGATTTACAATAAAGAAATAGATTTAAAAAATAGCCTTCTGATGAAAAATAAAAAAGTATAATTCAGGATTTCCCTTCTTGTACAATGAGTGGAGGTACTTATTTATTTTTAAAAATTCTAAAATGAGGAAGGAACTGCATACGCTGGTTCAATTTGAAGCTTGGACTCTGTTTTTTATCACCACATGAATATCTTAATAATGGCTGTGCTCTCCTGTCTTGTAATTCAGAATGTCTTTGCATTAGAGAATTGAAAAGTATGGCCTTATCACTGCATCAGGAAGCCAAGCTTGAAGAAGGAAAGTTTTTCTTGCCAAAGAAATCTTGTTTCTATCATTCAACACCGCAGTTTTATCAAGCTGCAAAAAAACCAGAAGCAAGATGGAAGAGAAGAATGGCTATTACAGGGTGCCTAGAAAGCCTTCCCAAATCCTAAGTTTCTCAAACAATTTCTGCCAGCACTTTCTTTCCTTCCACATTCCTTTATTTTTGTGTGAGAAGGAAGTTTAACTTAAAGGCTCCACCTATTGTAACTGTGACACTACACCACACGGAGACTTTTAGACTTTATGACATTGTAACATTTACACTTTTAATATTTTCCCCAATGAATTTCCATAGAGGGAAAATGCAAGGTAAAAAAAAGGCCACAAACCTCCCCTCAAAAGCTGTAGGAATGAGTTTACCCTAACACCAACATTGCTTATTGTGATTTCCAGCTAGCCTGGTGACAATGAGGTGTTACGGGACAGAAACCAGGCCAGCCCTGCAGCTCAGCCACACGAGGTCAACTTCACATTGTGACAGCTGAAGAATCAGCTACCTGGACACCTTCTTAACAGTAACTGTCTCACTAAGGAGAAACCGTGTCGACTCTGCCAGTTCGGAAAATTACCGAACTGACCGTTTCCTACAATTTAAAACTCACTTTTAGATAAGGAAAATATACATAAAATCACACCAAAACAATTTTTTGGCGAGGAACCTACTGTTTACTACTAACACCTATGAAATGAAAACTTGCAGAGTCCCGTGGAATTACACCTTCCTGACTCTGGCTCCCTTTGCACATCCACCAATCAGATTTTGAAGTGACGCTGAAGTTCCCTGCGCTGCCAAGTGCTACCACAGACTGAATATCTCAGGAATCACCTGTGCCTGTGCCTTCTGGTTGTCAAGAGCTGGCATGTGCACTGCTTTATACCCCACCTCAGGGCTGAAGCAGTTACCAGAGTGATAAAGCAATGCATTAGAGATGGCCTTGAGCTCACCCAGCCTTTCAGATTTCCTGTTAATCTAAACCTCTACTCCACCAACCTCGCGCTATCTATTTTTCATACAAATACAAAAGCCAAGGTTGGACACACGGAGCTGCTTCAGGTAAGATCTGCTGTTGTGTTACCAGATACTCCATATCCAGTAGCAGTCGGCCTTTCCTGGCAGGCATCACTTTCTAAGCAGAGAAGTTTTAACTTCTTTACCGTATACAAACCACACGAACTCCTGTTCTCCTAGTTACAGGGGATCAAGACCACGATGCCAGGAGGTGCTCCCATGCTGTACTGGAATGCAGCAAGATGTCTCAAGCATAACACTGTCAGCAAAGACTCCTCTGATCCCTTCCCCTCACACCTGGATTTACCTCCCACACCACTGCTGGCTGCAAATAATGGAGGGAATAAGAGCAACAATGAAAAGAAGGATCTTCAGTTACTGCTGGTACTGAAATGTTGCCCACCCAAGCATCAAATACCCTAACCCCTTGCCAGACTAGAATGTTTTTGACCTCAACTAGTACTGTCAGATGCATTTACAGGAGAATGGGAGGTGAAGAACTCGTCCTGGCAGCAACAGTTGGGATTCTCTCTCTTCTAGGAGCACTCCTGAACAGCAAGGATGGGCCTTGACGATGTTTTTTGGGGAATGTGGCTAAAGTTTAAACCATACATTAAGGGAGTTTTTTATAGAATCATAGAATCACCAGGTTGGAAAAGACGCATTGGATTATCAAGTCCAACCATTCCCATCAATCACTAAACCATGTCCCTCAGCAACTCGTCCATCTATCCCTTAAACCCCTCCAGGGAAGGTGAATCAGCCACCTCCTTAGGCAGCCTGTTCCAGGGCCCGATGAGCCTTTCCGTGAAATATTTTTTCCTAATGCCCAGCCTGAACCACCCCTGGTGGAGCTTGAGGCCATTCCCTCTTGTCCTGTCCCCTGTCACTTGGGAGAAGAGGCCAGCTCCCTCTTCTCCACAACCTCCTTTCAGTTAGCTGTACAGAGCAATGAGGTCTCCCCTCAGCCTCCTCTTCTCCAGGCTAAACACCCCCAGCTCTCTCAGCTGCTCGTCTTGTTCTCCAGCCCCTTCACCAGCTTTGTTTCTCTTCTCTGAACTCGCTCCAGAGCCTCAACATCCTTCTTGTGGTGAGGGGCCCAGAATTGACCCCAGGATTTGAGGAGTGGTCTCACCAGTGCCAAGTACAGAATCACAAAAAGCTAGGTAGGGGGAGAAAAGGGTAAGCACAACAAATGTTTTGCTCTTTTCAGATGTGTTATCAGCTTCCTGAGCAAGAGAAGCTGAACTTCCTCCACGGTCCCACATCAGTTCACTGCATTTCAAAACCACTGCGGACAGATACTGACCTGTAGGAAAGTGTCCACCAAAAAACACGTTGAATATTTCTTCTGGTGTAATGTCCGCTTCAAATTCTGTGTAGTAGTTATAGTGCCTGGCCTGGCCAGCGCTGACACGCTCTTGGTCGCACCCAAATTCATCGTAACGTAACCGCTTCTCAGGATTGCTCAGAACAGCAAAAGCGTTGCTTATTGCTGGACAAGTGAAAGGAAAGAACCATCACACAGGCGTTTTGTGCAGTACTCCCTGACAGCAGACTTTTATAAGAGAAGTAAAAAAACCTCAGCCCAAATAGGCACTGAAAACTTGTGCTTCATCAAAGAATCATAGAATGGTTGGTGTTGATAGTAACTAGATCCACCCCCTGCCATAGGCAGGGACACCTCCCACTAGATCAGGTTGCTCAAAGCCCCATCCAACCTGACCCTGAACACCAGCAGGGATGAGACAACCATCACTTCTCCTGGCAACCTGGGCCAGGGCGTCTCCACCTCCACAGCAAAACATTTCTTCCCAAGATCTCACCTCAATTTCCCCTCTTTCAGTCCCATTCTCCCTCATCCTGTCCCTGCACTCCCTCAAGAGCCCCTCCTCAGCTTTCCTGGAGTCCCTTTCGCTTCACTATTAGAAGGTGCTCTAAGCTCTCCCCGCAGCCTTCTCTTCTCCAGGTCGAACAACCCCAGCTCTCAGCCTGTCCTCATACAGTAGGAGCTCCAACAAACGTTATTTACAGCACCAAGCAATTACTGCTTACACAACCTCATGCTCTCCTGCAAGACCAGCGTTGTTCTGAACCGTTAGCAGTACCTAGGGATGTGAGTTGGGATATGTTTCCCTTTGCTTTTAAGAGAAATCTGTGCCTGGAAGACTAAAGGCAAACCCTGTCAGGTATGGTGGGACACTGTGGCAATGCTGTCTATATACATAACCTTGCAAGACACTGTTCTGCGATCCTGGGGCCACCGTCCCAGTCTAGCTGGGCTCTGGGAGTTGGGTCATAAACCTGAGGCTGCTGTCCCGTTCTAACTGGGCTTTGGGAGCTGGGCTGTGATCCTGAGACCTCTGTCCTGTTCCAACCCTGCTCTGGGAGCCAGCTGGTGAGCCTGGGGCCTCTGTCCCGTTCCAGTCAGGCCCAGGAAATGATGTTGGGAACATGAGGCTGCTGCACCATTCCAGCCAGGCTCCAGGAGCTGACCTGTGATTCCAGGGCTGCTGTCCCATTCCAGCCAAGCTCTGGGAGCCAGGCTCTGGCCCTAAGGCCACTGTCCCGTTCCAGCTGGCTCCAGGAGCTGGGCTGTGCTCCTGGGGCCACTATCACTGTCCAGCTGGGCTCTGGGGCCCAGTGGGGCCACTGTCCTGATCCTGGGGCCTCTGTCCCGTTGTAGTCAGGCCCAGGGAGCCATGCTGGGAGCATGAGGCTGCTGCCCCATTCCAGTCAGGCTTCAGGAGCTGGGCTGGGATAACTATCACTGTCCAACTGGGCTCTGGGAGCTTGGTCGTGATCTCGGGACCACTGTTCTTCTCCAACCAGGCTCTGGGTGCCGGAGCATGATCCCAGGATCACTGTCCCACTGCAGCCAGGCTCTGGGAGCTGGGCTGCGAACCTGAGACCCTTATCCCATTCCAGCCGGGCTCCAGCAGCCACACTGCGATCCCGAGACCCTTCTCCCATTCCAGCCGGGCTCCAGCAGCCAGGCTGCGATCCCAAGGCTGCTGTCCCGCTCCAGCCGGGCTCTGGGAGCCGCGCTGTGCCGCCGGGGCCGCTGCCCCACTCCGGGACCGCCTCCCCTCACCTTTAAAGGCCTCGGTGGCCCCCGGCGCGCGGTTCTTGTCCGGGTGGAAGCGCAGGGCCAGCCTGCGGTAGGCTCTCTTCAGCTCCTCCTCGCCGGCGTCCCTGCTCACGCCCAGCACCTCGTAGTAGTTCCGGCACCTCTCGATCCTGCGGGCGCACACAGGGGACCGTCACCGCCCAGGAGCTTCCCGGCCCTCCCCACCCTTCCCCGCCCTTCCCTGGCCCCTCCCCGGCCCTCACCGCCGCACGCCATCCAGCTGCTCGGCCGTGTAGGTCATGGTGGCCCCACGGCACCTCAGGCCCCCGCCCGCGCCGCCATCTTGCGCGCGGGGGCGCGGCGGCCGCGGGAGGGCGCTGGCCGCGCGGGGGCCGCTGGGTACGGAGTCCCCGCCCGCCGTCCCCGGCCCTACGCCGCGCGGACCACAGCTCCCAGCGGGCACCGCGCGCCGCAAGGGCCAATGGGCTCGCTCGGCGCGGCGCGATGACGTCACGGGCAGCACGCGTAGGGCACCACGCGCTGTTGCCTTGGTTTTGGGGGGTGTTTGTTGTCGCTGCCTGTAACTGTGGGCGAAGGGATTGAGTCAGAGAGTGAGGGAGTCGATAGGGTTTGAAAAGCCCTCTCTGCTCATCCAGTCCAGCCGTGCCCACTGAACCGTGCGTGCCACAGCCACGCACTGTTTGAACCCCTCCAGGGACGGGGGCGCTGCTGCCGGGGCTTTACCACCCTGCCAGTACAGAAATCTTTCCTAATATCCAATCTGAGCCTCCCCTGGCACAACTTGAGGCCATTTCCTCTCATCCTATCCTGTGTTCCTTTGGAGAAGAGCCCAGCACTCACCTCACCACAACCTCCTTTCAGGAGCTGTGGAGAGCAATGGGGTCTCCCCTCAGCCTCCTTCAGGCTAAACAGTTGCTCATAACCTTTGTTTTCCAGCTCCTTCCCCAGCTCCATTCCCTTCACTGGACACGCTCCAGCCCCTCCTTTTTGTCCTTGTACTGAGGGCCCAAAACTGAACGCAGGGTTCAAGGTGTAGCCCCAGCAGTGAGTACAAGAGGATGATCCCTTCCCTGCTCCTGCTGGCCACCCCATGGCTGATCCAAGCCAGGATGCTGTTGCCATTCTTGGCCACCTGGGCCACTGCTGGCTCCTGTTCAACTGCTGTCAAACAGCACTTGCAGATCCTTTTCTGCCAGGTGGAAATTCCTTCCTAATATCTAATCTAAACCCCTCCTCTTTCAAATTAAATGGAACTGATGGGACTGAGGGGGCCCATTCTGTGCCCAACCCAGGCCACTGGTCCTTCTGTTCCAGGCAGCTTTCCAGCCATTCTTCCCCAAGCCTGGAGCATTGCATGGGGTTGTTGTGACTGCATTGCAGGACCCGGTACTTGGCCCAGTGGAATCTCATACAACTGGCCTCGGCCAATCCATCCAGCCTGTCCATAACCCTGTGTGGAGCCCTCCTGCCCTTGAGCACATTCCAGTCAACATCTCTTATCCATCCTGTAAAATTCAAGTTAAATTATGATGTTTCATAAAAGTGCAGGCAATGTGTGCAGTGATATTGTTTTCCTGACTTCGCAGTTTGCCTTTGGGGTTGATGGATGCTGATGCTCGAGTTAGGAGAAGCAGCATTGCAATGTGGTAC
>WAAB01011843.1:163645-180070 GCA_013389865.1 Piaya cayana | reverse complement strand
GAGACCCTTCTCCCATTCCAGCCGGGCTCCAGCAGCCAGGCTGCGATCCCAAGGCTGCTGTCCCGCTCCAGCCGGGCTCTGGGAGCCGCGCTGTGCCGCCGGGGCCGCTGCCCCACTCCGGGACCGCCTCCCCTCACCTTTAAAGGCCTCGGTGGCCCCCGGCGCGCGGTTCTTGTCCGGGTGGAAGCGCAGGGCCAGCCTGCGGTAGGCTCTCTTCAGCTCCTCCTCGCCGGCGTCCCTGCTCACGCCCAGCACCTCGTAGTAGTTCCGGCACCTCTCGATCCTGCGGGCGCACACAGGGGACCGTCACCGCCCAGGAGCTTCCCGGCCCTCCCCACCCTTCCCCGCCCTTCCCTGGCCCCTCCCCGGCCCTCACCGCCGCACGCCATCCAGCTGCTCGGCCGTGTAGGTCATGGTGGCCCCACGGTACCTCAGGCCCCCGCCCGCGCCGCCATCTTGCGCGCGGGGGCGCGGCGGCCGCGGGAGGGCGCTGGCCGCGCGGGGGCCGCTGGGTACGGAGTCCCCGCCCGCCGTCCCCGGCCCTACGCCGCGCGGACTACAGCTCCCAGCGGGCACCGCGCGCCGCAAGGGCCAATGGGCTCGCTCGGCGCGGCGCGATGACGTCACGGGCAGCGCGCGTAGGGCACCACGCGCTGTTGCCTTGGTTTTGGGGGGTGTTTGTTGTCGCTGCCTGTAACTGTGGGCGAAGGGATTGAGTCAGAGAGTGAGGGAGTCGATAGGGTTTGAAAAGCCCTCTCTGCTCATCCAGTCCAGCCGTGCCCACTGAACCGTGCGTGCCACAGCCACGCACTGTTTGAACCCCTCCAGGGACGGGGGCGCTGCTGCCGGGGCTTTACCACCCTGCCAGTACAGAAATCTTTCCTAATATCCAATCTGAGCCTCCCCTGGCACAACTTGAGGCCATTTCCTCTCATCCTATCCTGTGTTCCTTTGGAGAAGAGCCCAGCACTCACCTCACCACAACCTCCTTTCAGGAGCTGTGGAGAGCAATGGGGTCTCCCCTCAGCCTCCTTCAGGCTAAACAGTTGCTCATAACCTTTGTTTTCCAGCTCCTTCCCCAGCTCCATTCCCTTCACTGGACACGCTCCAGCCCCTCCTTTTTGTCCTTGTACTGAGGGCCCAAAACTGAACGCAGGGTTCAAGGTGTAGCCCCAGCAGTGAGTACAAGAGGATGATCCCTTCCCTGCTCCTGCTGGCCACCCCATGGCTGATCCAAGCCAGGATGCTGTTGCCATTCTTGGCCACCTGGGCCACTGCTGGCTCCTGTTCAACTGCTGTCAAACAGCACTTGCAGATCCTTTTCTGCCAGGTGGAAATTCCTTCCTAATATCTAATCTAAACCCCTCCTCTTTCAAATTAAATGGAACTGATGGGACTGAGGGGGCCCATTCTGTGCCCAACCCAGGCCACTGGTCCTTCTGTTCCAGGCAGCTTTCCAGCCATTCTTCCCCAAGCCTGGAGCATTGCATGGGGTTGTTGTGACTGCATTGCAGGACCCGGTACTTGGCCCAGTGGAATCTCATACAACTGGCCTCGGCCAATCCATCCAGCCTGTCCATAACCCTGTGTGGAGCCCTCCTGCCCTTGAGCACATTCCAGTCAACATCTCTTATCCATCCTGTAAAATTCAAGCTAAATTATGATGTTTCATCAAAGTGCAGGCAATGTGTGCAGTGATATTGTTTTCCTGACTTCGCAGTTTGCCTTTGGGGTTGATGGATGCTGATGCTCGAGTTAGGAGAAGCAGCATTGCAATGTGGTACAGCTGGGGAGATGATGTGCTTGGGACGGCTGTGCTGCCTCAGAGCTGGGGGAAGACGGGCAGAACCAAAGGCAGGAGCAGAGTTAGTGCCTTAGGGTGCTCTGGGAGAGTGGCACAGAAGATGGAAGGTTTCCCAGCAAACTTGGGCCACCAGACTTCAGGAGCTGAAGTAGCTCAGCATTTTGCCTGTGGCCACTCCTTTTCACACTCAGATAAACCCCTGTCTATGCAAAGACCTTGTTCTTTACGCTTGAGGTGAGTCTTCTTTGAGCAAGTTGGACCAATGGGACGTCAGTGATCTGCCTGCCTGCAGTTCAGTTGTTAATAATAAAATATTTAAGATGGTGATTTGCATGTCAGCAGCACCTTTAATTCATGGTTCTCCAAATGCTTTACAGACATTGATTAACATAGCCTCACAAGAGCCCTGTGAGGTAGGTGGTTATGATCATCTTCACCACTGAGGGGCAACGAGGGCACCAAGGACAAGGGGTTTGGAGAGATCCTGCTGGGATTTGACCCAGCACTTGGGTATTTACGTCCCATTAGGCCTTCAGCTTCAGATCACCCTTCTCTAAGGCACAGGTTTGCCTCAGTGCTGGGCTGTGCTGATTAATGAGCCTGTGACTGTCTGACACAAGCTGCAGAGGCCATTGATCTAAGGCAGCAATTAATTAGTGGTGCTTCTCTCTGCTGGAATAATCTGAGGATTTGAAGACGTATAAAAATAGAGTTAGATATCAACCATTGAGCATGGCAGGCTGTAGCTGGAGAGAGCCCTTAGACCTCAGGTGAGGAAGCTGTGTGGAATGCTACTGTAAATGTAGAAAGGACATAATAATTTATATATAAAGTCCACCCTTGCTCTTTCTCCAAGGGAAAAAAAAAAGAACCTAGAAAGTCACTGCTGGTTGTCACACATCAGCTTCAAGCTCTGGGCCTTTGGCTTCATAGCACCTGCAAAAAGCAAAAAACATGGGACATCAGCAGCCTCTTCGGGCTGGGAAAAGAGATGGAGCAATGTGTTCCCTCACACCCAGTCCCAGTGCTTGTTTAGCTTTAAAACCATTTAAAATTATGTGTATTATTTGTGTGGAATGGATCTGAGAGTGCCAAGTGCAGTAAGCTTGGATTGAGAGTGAGACCTTGACTTAATGAGGGCCAGCTCATTTACCTCTTCATTTAGTGACAACCACTCTAGGTCTGAGGGCTGGTCCTGGGTGATGGTACCTGTACACGTGAGGCATATGTGATGCCGTGAATTCAGGCAGCTTGAATAAACCTGGGATGGGCATCCAGGCTTTTCACCAGGCTCACTGAAACTGGTTCAGACCTTTAGGTGTTTGTCTACCCAGGGAGGTGGTTGAGTCACCTTCCCTGGAGGGGTTTAAGGGACGGGTGGATGAAGTGCTGAGGGACATGGTTTAGTGTTTGATGGAAATGGTTGGACTCGCTGATCCGATGGGTCTCTTCCAACCTGGTTATTCTATGATTCTTCAATGGCAATTTGATAATAACATTATCTTTCTGAAGGAATGCTTTTCAGCTGAAAGCAGGGAGATTGAGATGAGATCTTAGAGAGAAATGTTTTGCTGTGAGGGTGGAGAGGCCCTGGCCCAGGTGGCCCAGAGCAGGGGTGGGGTTGTTCAGCCTGGAAAAGAGAAGGCTGCACGAGGACCTTAGAGGAGCTTCCAGGCTTGAAAGAGGATCAAGGAAAGCTGGGGAGGGACTCTTGATCAGGGAGGGCATGGATAGGATGAGGGCAATGGTTTTCAACCAAAATAGGAGGGTTTGAGATGAGATCTTAGGGAGAAATGTTTTCCTGTGAGGGTGGGGAGGCCCTGGCCCAGGTTGCCTAGAGCAGGGGTGGCTGCCCCATCCCTGGAGGGGTTCAAGGCCAGGTTGGATGGGGCTTGGAGCCCCTGATCCAGTGAGAGGTGTCTCTGACCATGAGAGGGGGTGGATGGGCTTTAAGATCCCTTCCAACCAAGCCATTCTGTGATTCTATGAATAAGAAAGCAAAGAAGTAGCTTAAAGGCATCCTCTTATCCAGCAAGATAAATAATCCCCCACTAACTCTCTAAAAAGCGAGGTTTAAAAGCAAAACCTTTTCTGACGGTGGGTAACTCATGCTGTTGTTCATGTTAATGTTCTTCATGGAGATCAGAGTGATGCTGTTATCCTTCTGGCTTGTGCCTCCTGAGCAGCTGTCAAGAGAAGGAGGTGGTATTACCCACTTGGGAAACTGAGAGCAGGGTGTCTCTTTGCACACAACTGAAGGCAACCAGGCGAGGTTGCGGCTGGCTGGCACACAGGACCAGGGTTGATTTGCGCTGCCCTTTGATCCACTGTCCTGATTCAGTGCCAAATTCCTGTGTGGGCAGAGGCTTGGAGGTCTCTGGGGAAACAGTGCATTCAGACAAATTTGGATGCAGCACTGGTTTGCCCAACAGCAAGGGCCATTGTCACCTGTGTCACTGCTTGTAGGCAGAACTGAGGAGCAGTTTGGATCTGGTTTTCGGTGCCTGAATTATCTTCCAGCTGTGCAGCCATTGCCAGAACTGGAATAAAGGAACTTTACCCCGTCCTTCTGTCCCTGCCCCCTTATTTGTCATACAAAGAGAGTCCCATGCTGCCGCTCATGTATTGCCAGTGTCCCTCTTAAGAGCGAGGTACAAGTGTTAGGAAGGTGGAATCCCCCTTTCTCCCTCCCCTGAGGGCTGGGATATGTTTAGTGTCAGTGGAACTGGCACAGTCCTCTGCTCTGACACGTCCTGCCTCACTGTCTGCAGATCTCTCAGATCATGATTGTTAAGGGTGTTGGGGAACCATTGATACTGATGCAAATTCAGCATCTAAATACTTAGGGCCTTTGCTCCCTATGTCCCTTGACTCTTTCCAGAGCAAGGTTTATTACTTCAGTAGGTGACTATCAGATGGAAAAGGAGCAATGTGTTTTGGTTCCTTCCTGCCCTTGCCTCCTACTTCTTTCCCATGTGCAGCCTCTCTTTTTGGCAGCAGTGATGGAACATGGGGTTCATTTAGATGGACCATCTTCAGCTTGCTGCTTTTCTTCCAACGGTTTCTGGATGGGGGATCTTGCTCTTGTTAGATTACAGTAATAGGGGTCTTGGAAGATATTCTTGGGGCCTGATCTCACTGTGGCTGCTTTGAGATCCAGAAACCAAAGCTTAGACCTCAAGTCTGTATCTAGGAAAGGAATGTTAAGCAAACTGCTTTTGGAAGGTGATGAGTCTTTACAGCAGCACAGCTGTGAAATGAGGCCCCTAGATACTGAACTTCTACCTCTGACTGCATCAGGCAGAGGATGAGGTGCTATCAGTGCTCTTTTTTTTTTTTTTTACCTGTCTCAAAGATGTCTTTGAATCCTCCCACCTGAAAGAACCAAAGCACCCCCTTCTCCTTGCTAAAATTAATTCTGGAATCAGCCAGGCACTTTGAATAGGATGTGAATAGTGTGAGCAGCTTTACCTCTCTGATACCATGGAGGTCCCCGGTTTCTGTTTGTCTGGAGGGAGAAAGGTGACATACAGGTGAGAAAACATCACAGCCAAGCAGTAAAGTCAGTCAGTTCTATCCAGAATTATGGTGTACGGGATTATAAATGAGATCCAGAAAATACTGGAGACACCATGGGGGTTACTTGGGACTTGGTTAGAGAAAGTGCTTCAGCCACTCTTGACGCACAGGCAGGACTGGATGCTTTGCTGCCTGTTTAGGCACTGGCATCTTTGGATCTTGTGGCAGTTACTGCTGTGCTGTAGAGCAGCCTTGCCCTCTAGTGGGCACTGCTGGGTGGGAAATGCGGATTCCTAGGGAAGAGGAGTGTCAGATTCCATGACTTTTGCTGGAAGAGGTGCCCACTTCTGCTAATCTGCACATTTAGTGCTTGAAACTCTTTCCTTATGCACATGGGTCAGGGTCGGAGATCTAAAGAGGTGATCACACTGCATTCCTGTTCCAGTTCGGCTTTGAACCCTCCCCACCGTGTAAGCTTTTCAAAAGCATCTTTTGGGGATTGCCAGATGCATGTAGAAACAAACGACTTTTTGATTAGGGAAAGAAAGATCGTCCCAGGCAAATACCTTCTGAGTCCTTTGCATGGTTACACTTGAACCTCAGGCTGACCACGCTGACCAGAATGATCACAACCACTACCAGGATAACAATGAAGCTGATAACTCCTGGGGATGGAGGAAAGATCTGACAGTGACTGATATAACAACATGCCCGATCTCGGCTTCTGGGGTAGCCAAGAGACTTGGACTGTCATCCAAACTTGGCTAGGAAATCAATATTTTAATTAAAATGATTGTGGTAGGTAATAGGCAGAGCAGCGTGTAGTCAGTAGAGTGAATGGCTTTGTTCTCCTGTGCTTTAACCCCGAAGGACCTCTAGTGAATACATAATTAGTAAAGCAGTGCTGGTGTCCAGAAGGCAGCTGATTACACTGGGGATTGACTGGAGTTGGCGTGTCCTTACAATGGCCGGTAAATCTAAAGGTGCGTAAAGTCAGGTAAGCACGTAATGTAACAGGGAGGGGCAACCTAAAGGTTGTGAATGACGTTATCTGTCTCATAAACCAGTGGCCAACTGCGGATTTGATTCCTATATCTAGCCTTGATAAATCAAACTGGTCTTTGCACGGGAATCTTGTCTTGTTATGGCTGGTTCAGGATTTCTTGTGGCTCCCTTTGGAGAATATAAACAAGCAACAACTGTGAAGTTAACACTTGACTTAAAAATGCTTCTGAAATGACCCTTTTTCCTATCGTGTGATAGAAATGAGCAGATTGGGTTTTTTTTTTTCCTAGTCTTCATGGAAGAGGGGGATGATATAGTCCAAAGTGGATCTCTCAAATCCACCCTGAGCCTATCCTCAAGTCTATTGCCAGGGTAAGGGATGGCATCTCCTGCTCCATCCTGGAGGATGAGGAGGACTTGGCTGCTTCTGGCCAAGCAGTGTGGGAATGCAGTCCCAACAGGTTTGCAAGGAAAAAAATATCAAAGCTTCCAGGTGGGTAGTGCATTTATTCTCAACCCTGTCAAGGAAACTAAGGGGTAGCAAGGGATCATTTGTGCTCAGGTGTTGCCCTAACACTGTGCTGGGACACACGCTGGTGCTGGAAGCAAGATGCCAAGCTCAGGTGTAGCCATGGTGAGCTTCCAGATTGTCTGTTCCCTGTGTGTTGGGCATCGCTGAGAATATTTATTAGGTGCTTTATTGCCTGCTGGTGACAGTTCTTGTCCTTAAGGCTTTACTTTGCACTCTGGAAAGTTCAGGATTAGGCACACCAAAGAGAAAAACTCTGAAGCCACCTCCGGGAAAGCCTCTTTGAAGCTGGGTGCCAAACCCGCGTGGCCTGGTGAAACAGCCCCCCCGACTTCTCTCCCAGGATTGCACAAGACCTTACCGAAAGCTGCGACCGTCAGGGGTGATTTATCGTCTGTTGGAGTGGGCACAGACAATTGGCCAGAGGACGCAGATGTTGGGGTGGCTGGCTTGGAGGTGCCTACAAAAGAGGGAGAAAAAGTAGCTTTAGATAAAAGTCTTTCTTCTAAAGTTGGGAAGCCGATTCCTAGCAATGCTAGAGGAGCTAACTTGGACTTTCACTTTCTTGAAGAGAGTAACGTTGGATCCTGGTCAGCCCCATCAGTGTTAACAAAGGGGTGGCTGAGACCTGGGGGGGATCCAAATTGCCTTGGTATGGCCTGTTTTATCAATAGTCTGAGAACACTCACAGGGGTTTCTGCTGAGGCACTCGTGAGGAAATTGGCAGCGTATCTGAGGAGTGAGCTTGCTCTGTCTCAATCCTTTTACAACCTTTTGCCATAGTGGCACCTTTCCTGCTGTCACAACCACCATTCCCGTGCTCAACAGGTTACCCCAATTTTCTGCTTCTGCAGGGCTTTACAGGCTTTTCAAGGGCTTAGATGGGATGGCCATCATCCCTCATGTGCACCTGGACTGTTCACTGTGTTGCTTTGGAGACAGCGGTTGGATGGCCTTGCTGTTGGGTATGTAAAGGGCTGTAGAATATCTNTAGTGGCACCTTTCCTGCTGTCACTTACAACCACCATTCCCATGCTCAACAGGTTACCCCATTTTTTCTGCTTCTGCAGGGCTTTACAGGCTTTTCAAGGGCTTAGATGGAATGGCCATCATCCCTCAAGTGCACCTGGACTGTTCACTGTGCTGCTTTGGAGACAGCAGTTGGATGGCCTTGCTGTTGGGTGTGTAAAGGGCTGTAGAATATCCAGTGATAATCACCTCTCTGTGAGGGGAAGGAGGAAGCACCTTGAGTTGCTGATGGTGTGGTACTCGCACTTGTCTTGGGTTCTTGACCTGCATGGGAAAACGTAGAATATAAGTCCTGGCCTTGAGTGTCATCTAATAGCCAGAAGAACTAATGGGCATGCTGGAGAGAACAGATTCACAATGATGCTGGTGGTNCTCTCTCAGCTGTTCCTCATCAGGCCTGTTCTCCAGCCCCTTCACCAGCTTTGTTGCTCTTCTCTGGACTCGGTCCAGAGCCTCAACATCCTTCTTGTGGTGAGGGGCCCACAACTGAACAGAGGATTCGAGGAGCGGTCTCACCAGTGCCGAGTCCAGAGGGAGAAGAACCTCCCTGGACCTGCTGGCCATGCTGTTTCTGATACAAGCCAGGATGACAAGACATGCTTTGTACTATTTTCCATGTCCGAGTAGCAACTCGGAGGACCAAAATTTAAATATCCTTGTACAAACTGTTCAAGTTCTGCAGTCCCAGATGAAGTTTTGGGGCAGTACAGCAATGGAAAACTGGAAGGGTGAACTGGGAAGGTTATAATAGAATTGAAATTGAATTGGGTTGGAAGCGACCTTAAAGCCCATCCAGTTCCAACCCCCTGCTGTGGGCAGGGACACATTGCACTGGATCAGGTTGCTCAAAGCCTTATCCAATCTGTTGAAACTTCAAAAAAACATCTGATTGGGGAAGAAATTCTGCCCAATAAGGGTTTGGATTAAGTGCTTGGCTTGTCCTTGGAGTTGGAATTGGTGGCTATGCTGTCATGGGTTATCTAGAAGTAAGTAATCTGGTTGTCAGAGCAAGGACTCCAGTTCTCAGTGGGATAAACTGGCTTATATGAAGCTGTTTGGTTGGTGACAGCTGCTTCCAATGCCTGTGGAAGCAAATTGAAAGCTGGCCAGTGTGTTTCACTGGTACAGAGAAGAAAACCCATTGTTGCCTCCTGGGTGCGTGTTGGACAGCCAGATTATCTGCATTGACCTTAGTGATGAGCTACAAGCCCCATTAGGAGACAAAAAATACTTCAGAGCTTCAGAAGATCATCAAGTAAGTCAAGTAAGATCTTCTTTCCTCCTTTCCCACCCCACCTCCCCAACAGCAGTGTTGGCCAGGAGTGTGTGCTGCCTGCCGAGGTGTGGAACGGCTCCTGGCACCGCAGTGAAGTGCAGGGCGTGCAGCTGACACAGGTTCCTGTCTTGCAGAAAACATCCCTGTTTCAGAATGTGATTTTGCCAAAAGTCAGAAGAAAAATGGGAAGTGGTACGAAAAGGGGGAAAGGAATGAAATAACAAATTAACTGGTTCAGAAACCCCAGGGAGCAGAACAATTGCTGCTGCTGTACCATTTTTTCACCAGTCATTGAACCCTTTGTTTCATTCTTCCAGCCACCGGAGCCGTGGTTTGTTGAGCCTGGCATGGACACCCCATCCCTGGGCAGTGCTGGGTCTCACACAACAGGAGCCTTTGCTTTTGGAAGCATCAGTGACATTTCTGTAGTCAAGGATGTATGGAGGTTTTCAGCTCTAAAGCAGGGTTATAATTAATAGCACTGTGCTCCGATGCGAGGGGCTCTTGGCTTGGCTGGGCACAGGCATGCTGGCTGGACATCTGTGCAGGCACGGCTGACCATGCCTTTCTAACCTCCCTTGTGTTAGAGAAGATGTGAGAGGTTCTGGGAGGGGCAGAGCAGTTTCTGTCTTGACCGTTGTTGATTTTTTGAGACTGAATCTTTAATGGAGAATCAGCTCAGTTATCAGAATTCTTCCCACTCGCCTAGAATCTGCCCTTATTCTGAGAAAACTCTCTCTGAGCATTCTGAAGTTTTGCTTCCAGGCTGGGTTAAGCAAAGTATCAAAAGCAAAATAATTGCCTTTTCCTAAAAGGATGCTGAAAGGACTCTCTTTTAGATCAGTTTTTCAACTGTTCCAGTTCATCCTAGGCAGAGGGTGCTGAATGCATTTGATCTGTTTTGTCAGTGCTTGTAGGGATACCAGACATGATTTGGGTGTTATGTGGAGATAAAGACTAGTTCTTGGGTAACCTGCACAACGTGAACCGAGTATGATAATTGCCATGAAATTACCTAAACATATTGTTACTTTATAAAAAGATGAAGTACCTTGAGGTGGTGAAGCTGCTGTGCTTCTGCTTCCAGTAGAGTTTTCATCTGGATAAAGAAAACAATGGAAAGGAGAATTAACTCTTGAAGATGCTACTGATTGTGCTGTGGAGAGCTTTGGGTTTCTATGGGGTAAAAGACTTGGCTTGCATGAGGCTTCCTCTTCAAACAAACATCAGGATGTGTAGTTAGTGAGCTGTGCAGTTAGTCAGCGAGTGTACTTGAGAGGTGAGCTTGGGAGAGCTCTGCTGGGGAGCCTGCCTGCCTGTAGCTCCTCCGTAAAACATTATCTGGTAAATCATGAGCTGGTTGTTCTGACACGTCTTTGCTGTGCAGCTGCCACATCTGGGTCATGGTTGTGTCCAGCCCAGCTGGAATGAACTGTTCTTTTAGCAAAGACTCAAAGACATTCAGAAGTTGCTTCTTCTAAATAAATGCCATGATGTGGACCAGCCCAGTCTTTCTGATACCCCTAGATTTGCTTGGACAAGGAGGAATGCACAAACAGGTCTTGCTTGAGCAAAAATGTGACTTTTCCATACTTACCTCGTGCGGTCAATGCAAGCAGTGTTGTAGTGATGGAAAAGGATTTGGCTGTAGTTGTTTGACCCACCAAGCTGAGATTCAGGTTGGTTGGTGGTGTTGATTTTGCTGAAGGGGCTGTAGAGGAAGCATAGCATTACTTCAAAGAGCTATACAGTCTGGGGAAGGGCACAGCTATTGCAAAGAGTCCTCAGACTCCTTGGGAGTTCTGGATAATCGGCTAGGGAAAGCACGGGTGTGAGTAGACAAGGACATAGCCTTCATCCTGCTCCGAGGTGGGGAGCTCTTGTACTTTGGCATTAGCTTTGGCTTCTTTCATTGTATGGAGGTGCTGAGCTGGCAGAGCTCAGGAGACACATGGAGTGAGTCTGCTTTTAGCCACCGCTTTGAAAATGAAAGTATTTTTACCACTGGACATTTTAACTGGCTCGAGCTGCCTGGCACCCATGTGTGTTGGATCAGGTTTTCTGAAATGCTAGCTTGTATGCTGGATTTCATTGGGAGCCTTTAAGCACAAACAATTCAGTTCTTGCAGTGATCTGGAGGCTCTATCGTCTTTCTCAACCTGCTACTCAAAGCTCCATAGCAGGAGCACAACACAGAGGAAGAACTGGAAGAAAAAGCTTTCAAGCTTTCAAGCTCCCTCTGCAAGGGAGAGTTGATCACCACCTTGGCATTTATAGGCAAGTTCCTTGTCTATAGACTTCTTTGCGTGGAAATGGTGCTGAGTGGAGCAGGTGATGCCAGGTTTGTGGGTACAGCAATGCTGACACGGCCCAGCCGGGCTCCTTGCCTGGGCTGTGGGCAGTTGCATCCTTTCTGTGCACAAGGTGGAAAGCCCAGGGTTTTCCCAGATTTGTGCCCTGCTGACCCTGCTCCTCCCTGGTCAATTTATTGATTTTTCCCTGTTCTTACTTTCACCAGTGCCTTGATCCTTCCCGGGTGAGCTGGCTGGATCAGAAGCCCTTACACCACGAGATTTCCTTCTTCCCTACCACTGTTCTCATCTAACCTAGTCCTGCACAGCCCCATTTATTTCTGGGTGGCCCAACTAGACTGAAGGGCACACCAGTTCCAAGCCAGGATGCCCCTGAGCTGTAATCTCAGATCTTCAGATGAATTACCTGAGGTGTTGCTCCTCACTTCGGGGCTGTGTGTTGTTGTGTGGGATTGATCTGGAACACAAGCAGAGAGACATGGAGGTGATGACTCCTACACATGCTCCTTGTTGATGGGATCCCCATGGGGAGGGTTGAATCATAGACTCAGAAAATGGTTTGGGTTGGAAGGGACCTTAAAGATCATCCAGTTCCACCCCCTCTGCCGGATCAGGTTGCTCAAAGCCTCATCCAGCCTGGCCTTGAACACCTTGGGGCACTATAGCCAGTTAGAGCTGAAAGGGTGATGAGGGAAGAGATGCTAAAGAGGGAGTTTGTCACTGATCATAGAATCATAGAATCATCAGTTTGGAAAAGACCCACCAGATTGAGTCCAACTATTCCTATCAAACACTAACCCATGTCCCTCAGCACCTTGTCCACCCGTTCCTTAAACACCTCCAGGGAAGGTGAATCAACCCCCTCCCTGGGCAGCCTCTGCCAGTGTCCAATGACCCTTTCCATGAAAAATTTTCTCCTAATGTCCAGCCTAAACCTCCCCTGATGGAGCTTGAGGTCATTCCCTCTCGTCCTGTCCCCTTGGATCTCTGCTAGTGAAGATCTGGGGAGCAAAGATGAGACAGAATCCCTCTGCTTCCTGGAACACCACATTCCTTTCTTCCAGAGGAAGAAGACACAGGCAGGGTCATCCTCTGGGGCTGAGTGCCCTCAGTGGCCGCTGGAGATTGTGGAATCATAGAATCATTAAGGTTAGGAAAGACCTCTAAGCTCATCCAGTCCAACCGTAAGCCCAACTCCGCATGTCTGCTAAACTGTCCTCAAGTGGCACGTCTACATGGTTTTTGAATGCCTCCAGGGATGGAGACTCCACCACTTCCCGGGGCAGCCTCTGCTAGTGCTTGACAACCCTCTTGGTGGAGGTGAATGATGATGGATGGGGCAAGCAGAGGTGGGCAATGCAGGATCCTGGGTGAAGGTGCCTCAGCAGATGGGAGTTTTAATCTGGTTCCCGTTTGTGGACACTCCTTAGCAACCCCTCACGGGAATGTGCATCCACGTCCAAATAGACATGTAAAGCAGATCACAACCCAGCAGGTACCTGTGATGGCGTGGATGGAGGAGTTGGTGGAGGCTGTAGTACCTGGAATGAAAGAATAAGAGCATTAGCGGTGTGAGCCTGCGACTGTCACTAACATATCCATGTTTTTCCTGGTTGCGGTTTGGGCTTTTCTTTTCTTCTGTAGGATTGACTTTGAAATATGTGATTTCCCCTAAAGCTTTAGCAAAAAAGTAGTAGCGAGCGGTGAGTGTGAGAATATCTGGGTCTGAGTAAGTGAGTACTGGAGTCGATGCCCTCCTCACCAGACAGAGCTGAGCCCTTCAGGAAACGGCCTTCCTCTGTTGTAGGGGAAAATGGGGCCATACCCATGAGTGAGGTTGTTCCCTCTCCATGAGCTGTTTGCTCCAACTCAGCCTTGGCAGAGGACGGCTGCTGGACCTGCACAGTGGAGCTGTTTGAGGAGGTAAGACACGCATTTTAAGGCTTTGTTCTCTTGAGACCTTAATAAGTGAGTGTATGAGGTTTGTAAAGGCTTCCAGGAGCCTATAAGACCATTTTTATTCTTTTCTCCTACCTCCATCTCATCTCTTTGTGTCCTGGGAAGCTGGCTGAAGCCTTCCAGCTGTGTAAATTCAGACAGAGTGAGGGGGACTGATGTGGAGCTGCCTTTGGTAGCGGTGGGGAGTCCTGGGAGCCACGCAGGGCTTTGTTCTCTCAGGGTTGTAGGTGTTCAACCAAATCCCTCGCTTCTGAGCTGAAAGGTTTGTTTGGTTTTTGGTTTGGATTTATGACACAGCATCCCGGCACGAGACCCCTGTGTTGCCTCCTCTCAAGATCCCTGGGTTTTTTCTTTAAGCTCCAGCTCCATTAGGTGCGATGCCCATTATTTTTAGTTTGAGTTGAGTTCACCAGGTTTTCTCTCTGTCACTGGGTGTCCTTTTCTCAAACACCTTTGCAGCACAATGTCTGGATGCTGATTTGCAAATGCCTTAAGATACTCCACATTCAGCACGAAACACAATGTGCTGAGATCATCATGGGGGCCAACGTCCTCTAGCAGCTGCCAAACCCAGACAGCCCCTTCCTCCAAAGTTCTCTTGCACAAGCTATTGTCTTGTTCCTCCGTGGGGAGAAGGAGCTGCTTGTAACACATTTTCTTTTTAAAATTATCACAGGTGCTTTTTCGTATGCCTGCCACATGAGAGCATCCAGAATTGCTGAAGAAAGAGCTATTGTCTACACTCAGTCTTTGTCAAAGAAAAATGCAGATAAAGGTGCTGAGCTGACAGTTCATTTCAGCATTTTCCATGCAGCTGAGGAGAAAGCTGAGCTTGAATGGAACCTCTGGGGATGGGAGGCAGCTGAGGGCAAGGGAGATGACATTGTCCTGTCCTGCCATCCCTGATGGGCCATCCCATGGGCTAGCTCAAAAGGAAGAGGATCCCACTCAATGCTTTTTTCTACCACAGCTCAGCCCTTCACTGAAGGTCGCTCCAGAGCACTGGTTCACAAGGAGTTCTCCATTTGTAAAACTAAACCTTGCTGTTATCATAAATAAGAAGCATAAACAGGTTTTTTTTTTCAGTGCTTGGTCCCTGGAGCTCACCTGGCCAAAAAGATGCTCTCCCCACTCTGCTGTGTTCAGGGTTTTGCTGTGGAGAAGTGACTGGCCTTGCTGTGAAGAGGCCAAGGGATGAACATCAGGTCTTATGAGGAACGGCTGAGAGAGCTGGGGGTGTTTAGCCTGGAGAAGAGGAGGCTGAGGGGAGACCTCATTGCTCTCTACAACTACCTGAGGGGAGGTTGTAGAGAGGAGGGTGATGGCCTCTTCTCCCAAGTGACAAGGGACAGGACAAGAGGGAACGTCCTCAAGCTCCACCAGGGCAGGTTTAGGCTAGACATTAGGAAAAAAATTTTCATGGAAAGGGTCATTTGGCACTGGCAGGGGGTTGGTTCACCTTTGCAGGAGGTGTTTAAGGGACAGGTAGACGAGGTGCTGAGGGACATGGTTTAGTGTTTGGTAGGAATGATTGGACTCAATGATCCAGTGGGTCTCTTCCAACCTGGTTATTCTATGATTCTATGAATTGTCTTGGCTCTATAAACCCTCCTGCACATCATTTCAAAGCAGAGCACGGCTGGCTCTCACTCCTGGCCACTGCTGCTTGTTGTGCCTTCCTTGCCAACTCAAATAATCAAAAGTCCTGTTGTATTGGCTGTTTTCCTTCGGTGAAGGTGCTTAGCATCCTGATTGAATTACAGCGTGGAGGGATGGACGTGCACAAAGCGGGAAGGGACCCAAGTCCTGTCGCGGGGCCCAGCAGCAGGATGGGTCCGAACAAAACCACGCCACGCGCCGAGGCTCCCCGCAGACAGCCCCGGGGGACTCTCGTGCTAACAGGGCTGGAAACCGTTTCCTCCCGGTGCCGCTGCCAGCACGGCCCTGCACCCGGCCAAAGAGGGCCCTGGCTCTATAAACAGCTAACAATAATAATCAGGATGCAGCCGGCGCAGCTGTAATTGCAGTAAACATCAAAGCCTTTCAAACGACTCGCCACCGAGTGTAAGCGCTGCCAAATTATTGCGTGTTTGGGTGCAAGTGATTTATAGCCGGATTGTGTGATTCTAGGTGGGGATGGGTAGCTCGCAAAGGGATTTATGATGGGAAATGCGGCTTTCTGCTGTAAGGAAACACTCCTAATTACCCACCAGAGCTGCAGGGCTGCAGAGGAGCTAATTGGAGCTATACTGGGAAACTCCTGATTGCCCCCAGAGCCACAGGGCTGCAGAGGAGCACGTCGGAGCTGCAGGTGCATCTCAGCTCTGCCGCAGCACTAGCTGCATTTTGGTTAGTTTTCCCAGAGGATGAGCAGGGCAAATTTGAATTTCTGTTATTTGCAGCAGTTCTGTGATGTTAGATGTGAGTGTTAGGCTGAAAGCAGAGGGATCCTTCCCTCTTCTCTCATGGAGCCCTTTCTCACGGCAGCCAAGGTGTTCCCAGAGCCAGCAGCTCACCCTGTTCATTCCTCAGCACAAGGGGGGAGGGATGTAAAACAAAAAAAGAGGTGAATTTTAGGTGTTTCTGCTTTGGTATTATTTTTGGTGATTGTAGATGTTTAAAGAGGGAATTCTCCAGCTGCTGACCAGAGAGAAGCACTGACTTTTAGAAAAACCTTGCTCTCCATATCGTAGCAGTGAGGTAGCAGAACCCTGGGCCAGCTGGTGGGGATCATAGAACCACCAGGTTGGAAGAGACCCACCGGATCATGAAGTCCAACCATTCCTACCAATCTCTAAAATATGCCCCTCAGCACCTCCAGGGAAGGTGAGTAAACCCCTTCCCTGGGCAGCCTGTTCCAGTGCCCAATGACCCTTTCTGTGAAGAATTTTTTCCTTATATTGAGTCTGAACCTCCCCTGGTGGAGCTTGAGGCCATTCCCTCTTGTCCTGAATGCTTCAGCAGGGTTTAGGTGGGGCTCAGGAAGAGCTCG